>CM032661.1:38635669-38655691 GCA_019095985.1 Streblospio benedicti
GTTTTTTCCTCACCAGAGTGAAAAACAATTTGAAAGCGAAGATGATAGACCAGAAAACTGCACCTACCCAAATTAAAAAGGATGCACTTTTCCCCCAAAAGGACAACCCTTTTTATTTTTCGAAAGATCAAACGTTGGGTTTCCCGGCATGTGTGCAAGATCTAAGTATAATTCTCAATCTGGGTAAAAAAAAGGGCATTTTGTAATTTTTAGAAAAGTTAAACTTTACCCTTTTGGGCCCCATTTTGAATCCTTTTATTAACCCCTAAATGCTTGGGGGGCAAAACCCTTATCTTGATCGCTGATAAATCTAAACTTTTTAAAAAAGACAGCCAAACTAAATTGTATACAGTTTTTTTTAAAACTTTACCCCCCTTGATAACAATTGTGTTTATTGTCAATGCTAAAACCCTTTAAAAAATTCCTTAAAATTTTGGGTTTACGGGTTTCTAAAATATTCCTTTAGTTTCCGGGGAATTTAAACCCTTAATAGGTATCAAGGGCTTCATCAAAAGATTTAGCCCAAGCCATAAAATTTTAAAAAAGGGTTGTTGTAAAACCCCATCTACAAATCTAACAAAATTTCTCTGTGGTGTAGGAAAAACCTTAAAATGATTGACCTCTCATAAAATTTGTTTTTAAGTATTAATTTTGGAGCCTCTAGCAAAATGCACTCCTTTTTGCGATAAATCTAAAAAAACCCTTTAAAAAACCATGGTATGTTGATAGCTCACTTCACCCAATTAAAAAGGGGTTTCATCACGGGGTTTTTATTGTTAACTTGAACATTTTTTTTTATTTAAACCTTGGGGGGTTTAAATGGAGGCACCATTACAAGCCCCACACCCCAATGGAATATAGTTTCTTTGATGAGTTAAAAAGGGAGCCTAAGGGGGACATTTTTCTTGTGTTTGGTTTTTAAAAATTATTTATAAAAAGAAAGTAATATAAGCCCCCAATTTATTAGTCCAATGTGAATGGACTTGATAGGTAAATTGGAATTTTAAGGAAGTCACGGCGACCACCTTTGTAATACTAGCATGTAAATTGAAGGAATGCATTCTTACTAATTACACACACCGTAATTACAGTGACTGTCAAAACATGCAGTTGGGTAGGACAAATATGGTCAATAATTACATCCAGACAATACTCAATGACATATTTAACACAAACTGCATGTTTGGGGTACCTCTTCCAGTTCCTCCAAATATTCAAACCATTACATTCACAAACATCTGGTTCTTGAATGATGGCATGGATGAACATGGATATCCTAGACCTCTGCAATCAAACAACAGCTACAAAGTATGCATATATCCTGCTAATCACGTGAAACATGTTGATATAGCACACATTAAAAGCATAGGTACGCGGCAGAATTATAAAGATATAGCATCACATGCTGTATTATACGGCTTCCATGAATTGGAAAGCTTGAATATAAGCGATATCCGATTACAGTCATTAAATGCCTATTTCTTTGAAGATATGCCCTCACTAAAACATCTGAATATTAGTCATAATAGTATGTCTACGGATGGTCAAGTGTCTGACTTTCTGTTCCAAAAGAATGCGGCATTAAAGTCCATTGATCTCTCTTACATGAACATAACCTCACTGCCTGTAACTGTGTTTGCCCATCTTCAGAATCTGTCATCTGTTGTATTGAGTAGCAATGTACTCAAAGGTTACATAGATCTAATTTTTATTAACTTTGAGCATCTAGATTTAAGCCACAATCAATTAGAGGGTATACACCTATCAATGAGATCTGTATTAGAAAATGTTTCAAAAAGCCAACAAGTTTCTATAGATTTGACTGGAAACCCATTATCCTGCGCCTGTGACAATATTGAGTTCATCGAATGGATCCAACAATACAATGCTAATAATTCTGCTCTACAATTCGTCTCATTAGATAAATATCAATGTGATGATACGGTCACTAAACCACTAATCGTCAACTAGTGATTTCTGACTTGAAAAGATTCATGTAAACCAGATGTGATGAAGTCATACAAGGGTGCCTTGGGACCTTGGCACTATTGCTTTCTGTCATCACTCCATGCATTATCTACAGGAAGCGATGGATTATCAGGCATTTTATGTGTATGTCACCAAAGAGAAGTTAAGCTTACCAGGAGTGGTTAGCGAATAGATGAGAATTCATGAGCATGATTTGTTCATCTCCTACAGCAATGTGGATGCAGACAACTTGGGTCTATTTACATTGGTTCCAACATTGAAAATACGTATGGCTTCAAAAAAAAACTTTTTCAGATCCAATTAGATTTCTTAGTAAAACATTTCCGCCCACTTACTTCATTGATTATTAACATAAATTTAATATATTGTTTATATGGTGCATAGCAGAATTGTGTTTCACATAATTATTTATAGTTCTAGGTGTTTACCTATATGCTTAGGATGATTTCGAAATCATCTCCTAGTATGTTTTATCACAAGGTCCCAGACTGAGGAGGATTCGTGTGAGTTGAAATATATTTTTAAATAGATATCTGAAATCATCCTAAAACCTTTTTGAAAATAGATTGGAATTCTTCCCTAGGACTAGAGACTGAATAATTAAGATATTGAATATAAAGCACTTACTTTGTGTATCATTGTGTTTAGTAGTTTTGTATCTGTAATTAAGGTGGTTGGGACGTCATGGAAAATATTGAAAATGCCATAAAAGAATCTCGGAAAGTTGTCGCCATCATGTCACCAGATTTTCTGCGAAGCAATTGGTGCTGTAAAGAAATCAAAATGGCTGACACACTGGATCATGATCAGGGAACAAACAAGGTAACATAGTGATTTGATAACCTTAACCGTGGGCAGATCTAGGGGAGCAAGTCATCATCATCATCATTAACATTTATTTCCCGGAGACCTTTAGCATATATATGTACATGTATGTAGCTACATATCTTTATTGTCCATGAGACAGCGTTGCTCAACTGATGCTCCGCTTTCTGAGCACTTGACCCACTTTAAATTTCGCATTTTGTATTGTTTCTAAAAATGTTAATGTCATAATGCTACTATATGCACATAAATGATAAACCGTAAATGCTCACTAAGAGACAGCTAGCTCCTTTTTTTAATTACATATGGGTTGGAAGCAATATCTGGATTTAGCAGTGTGAAACGTTCTGTTCATGTTGAACAATTTTTTACATTAAGCAGCTTTATTTTTGCTTCAGATAATTTTTGTGATGTTCCGGCCACTTGGTGATAGCCCCGTACCAGCTCACATCACCCATTTGTTATCAAACAGGACATTCATTGAAGTTGACGTGGATGATCAAACATCAGTGAAAGTTTTCTGGAGAAGGCTTGTTAAAGCCCTCTACACGAAAACACTTAGACACGGGGTAGAAGGTTATGAAATGTTACTTAATTAAATTACTGTGAACATTCATTGCAAAAGGAAATTCCAATTTTCCACATATTCTACAGATTATTCGGATGAAAATATTATCCTGCAGATATATAATTTTCCTTTGCTTGACATCAACCTTTTTCTTACCACTAAGCATAATACAATAATACAATAATTTGTTTGCTGTATAATTTGAAAATGTTCCATCCACTAAGTTATAGCAACAGTTAAAACATAATATTGAATATATTATGTATTTGTAGTGTAGGGATATATTTTGTACGCACAATTTGTGATAATTTAGATACTGTTACCTTTACGATGTATATGATAAATGCACATGGAGACTGTCATGCATCGTTATATTGTACGCAATTTAATTCACATGCTGTAAAATCTAAATGCTACTGATCCATTATATAAAAACAAGTAGCAAACTCCAAAAATATATATGTAAAAAGTAGAATATATAAGTATACTTGATTGCACAATTTTCATAACTCACAATATGCATATCATATACATTACTCTTTTAATCAATTAGTATTTACAATATAGCGCAGCGTTGCATGGCAGAGTGTATTTTATTTATATCAATATTTGCATGTTTCAACTGAAATATTGGATTGTTTTACTTTTTTACTGTTTTTTGATTCTAATTGGGCTCTAGTGTGTTTTTACAAGATTGTATTGTATTGTATCTATTGAGTGCCTTCTAATAGAAGAGTTTACATTACAATTATTTAAGTTGTGAAACAGCAAATAAGAAAATATACATGAACTAGCTTAATACATATTTACAAGCAAAATAGCACCAGTATGCTAACAATAAGTACATTAATTTGGTTGACATAAACGATACAATGTGAAATCTAACATTACTACATTAAATATTTTACTTTACTCTTGCAGGTCTTGTGTAGCATTATGATATGCATTAACTAAAGTATTTACATACTTTATAACAAAGTTGTATGTCACGTCCCATTCAATATTGTACTGTACATAGAAACAATTAATCATAAATTTAGTTTTATCATCATTATTCATAGAGTTTAGAGACAATTTAAGTGCTCTTGGGCATGACTGAATGAGCTCATTCCATAACGGTGTTTTTTTGATTGTAATAACCTTCGCACTGGACTAGTATATGTGCAAGAGAGTTGGATAATTGTGAATTGCACAAAACACATCTCTTTTTGCCAAATCTATAAACATTGAGCAGGACATGGATAACTGAACTAATTGCCTTGCTTTGTTTAGTGTGTGAAGCATTATACTTCCACCAACAATTAATATAAAGTTTTGGTGATGAGTTGACATCCAACCAAACAAGTGACTTAAACGTTAATTTGGTGATCTTCAGTGACGCAGTCCAATGTCTACACACTTTATCATGAACAATTCTTTTCCATTGGAATATCGTCATACATTTTCCATAGAAGGTTGCATTTATTATATGAGTTAGTAAACCATATTTCATACTGGTAGAAAACATTGTTGACATTGGGCCATGGTTCAAAGTATTATTTTGGATAAACCAATCCAATTGTCTTATCAGCAAAAGCTTATAAATTGAACTGATAGGTAACACCATAATTCGCCATAAAAAGCAAAGTCTAAGGATATCGATATGACACTCAATAGGATACCACCCAATAGTCATGAGACTTCCAACATTGCATGTATGTTTTGGTAGCCCTTGAAATATCTTGGCATTTTTGGCATTGAATGACTCTAGGGCATTCATTGTGTTGTGACTGATTGACATAACTTCAGAACCGTAACATATCTTGGTTAGGCACAGTGTTTTGTATAGATTGGAAGCAACAGGTACAGTTATTGGAACTAAGTAGCTGCCTAAGCCCTGTATACCAAAACATACACGTTGGCATTTCAGAATTCGTGCCTCAACAAATTGTTTCTCATTGTTATCATCTATGGCCAAGACATTCCCAAGATGAGGTTCTTGGGATTTGGATTGTAGGGTTGTGTTTTTCATAGTTATATTTTGATTTTTGTGCGCATCCATACCAAAGATTAATATTGCGGTTTTATTGTGGCTAAATTCAAAATGCCACCTATTACCATAGCTTACACACTTATCAATTAAATATTGCAAATCGGTTTTACAACTACACATGATGGTGATATCATCTGGTATGCCACGGAGGCTTATACCAGGATTTACATTTAACTCACATAGAAGATATTAACAAATAACATAAAAAGGAAAGGGAACAAGGAGCCCCTTGATGGATAACCCTCAAAGATTTTAATTGACTTTGATGCAATCCCATTTATCATAACCTTACACATACATGCAAGAATCACAATTTGCCTGACACCCTAATAATTTGTAAAGAGTCCATCCTGCCAAAAAAAAGGAAAGTGGAACAAGGAGCCCCTTGATGGATACCCCTCAAAGCTTTAATTGACTTTGATGCAGTCCCATTTATCATAACCTTACATACAAAATCCTGATACATGCACCTTAGAATCCTCCACAATTTGCCTGACAGCCCTACTTTGTATAATTTGTAGAAGAGTCCATCCTGCCATAATACGTCATAAGCCTTTTTAATGTCCAACATAGCTATGTACGTGGTCTTGTGTTGAAGCTTTCTGTCATAGATTACTTCCTTTACCAACATGGAAGTGTGTAAGCTGGAACACTTCTCTTGTGCCGCACCTTGTACATTGCATAATAGGCCCTTACGCTTTGCCCATATCTCAATTCGTTTCATTATGCATTTTTCATACAACTTGGCGATAACAGGGAGAAGTGTTATACCCCTGTAGTTATCTTGGTTTGACTTGTCCTTATTGACTTTGGGTATGGATATAATTTGACAAGATAAAGGTTGCAAATGGATTTGACTATAGATGTTTATTTTTCTTCAAATCTTTAGAAACCTTCAACATTTGAAACCAAATTGCTGATTGTAGTGTAGATTAAAATATAATATACATTCTGCTCTAAACTTTTTCAGGGAAACTGCATCTCTTTTTTTTTCCAAAAGTGTTAAATTTAAAATATAGCATCAATTTGTAGAGTATATTTTCTTAATATAACCGTTTCTTTCGAATTGCATGTTATTTTATTTTGATTTTCATTGATCTGAATAAACATGCATGATAAATTACAATGGACAAATAATGCTCTGTAAGTAACGTATGTTTTGTCTTTTGGAACTATTTTTTAGTATTTTGAAATAGAGTAATTATGCCTTCACAGATTATATATTGGTGCTCTCATCCATCAATAAAATTCAGAATTAAATATAACACAATAATTGGCCAGCCACAATGTTATCTAGATAAATATATTTTTTTGTGCTCAATATCGTATGTTATTTTGTATCTATGAAGAAATATCATAATGGTTTCTGTGTGATTAGTTTCTCAATAGTGTGCATATTAGTCATTTCATGAATCCTCTATATAGCATATGACTTTATTTTTTCTTCTTCTTTCTATGCTAGTGTAATACCAAAGCATATCAACAAGTAGAAAAATATCTATCATTGAAAATATCTGAAAACGTTTCTGCTCTAAAAAAAACACCATTCATAACGATTTATCGTACATATGAATAGTTTGAGTATGTTATGGCAATTTATAAATGTGGCTGGTGAAATTTTATTTATTACCTGCTGATTAAATCTTTGTATCTAACAAATGCGGTAAATATCTTCATCTAAAATCTCAAATCCTTCTCTCACATCTGTCCGTATTGACCTTCTCTATATGTTTATTACATATGACATATGACATGTATGCCTCTTTCTAATAGCTTCTCAAAACATCTGATTACCCATATAATCACTTCTTACATATATTTTACCCTCTAAACTCTAACTTTAATCTTACAAAAACAAACACAGCCTTAACATCAAACCTTTGTTACTAACATACATAGTATAGTTACACACAAAATACATGAATTAAAACACGCCAACAAACGTAACTTAACATACAAGGCACAATGTTTTTGTTAAAAGGAAATACTATATTTACAATCATAGAACTTTTGGAATGAGGGAATGCGCTAATACAGCCATGTTAAGCTCCATTCTTGGTTGCCAGCAAGTGATCTGCAGATCACAATGTCTCCGTGACTATCTGTACACCTGATCAACAGAGATGATTGCCTTATGACCGACTACTTCACAACAACTACTTTCTGGAGGTTTGAGGTTTCCCTGACTTCAACAGTAATCATATCTGCAGGTGATGCAATTCTATGCGCTACCAAATTCAATATTGATCTTCCATGTAAGAATTCATCTCATTGCCGGTTTATTTCCATTAGTTTAAAATGAAATGTGTGTTATTCTGCAATATATATATATATTGGTTCCTTCTTGAACACTGATACACAATGTGCGTATGGTTAAGACAGTTACTGTTATTATGCAATATTATTTGAATTCTTTAGAATCTTCTATATTTGTGCACTTTTCACCACTTACAGTGATGTGTCATGTGGCCAGTTTCGCTGCCCAAGTGGCTGAAGCTCTGAAGACTGATCTTCACTAAAAGTGCAATGTGTTCATTTAACATGATCTAACAAGACAAACACATTTTACATGTATCAGATGCAAGATGTGTGATGTGGGCATCCAATCTGCATAAACCTAGAGAGATGTCCACATAAAAAAGCTTACTAGGCTAGCTTGCCAAAGTCACCACTATTGCAGATTGGTGCCAAGTTTCTTAGCATAGATTTAAAAATGCAGGAACCAAATTTTAGCATTTGAATGCTCTCAATTGCACGGATCGCACATGCATCCACACAGTTCTACCTATTTTACATAATAAAGAATAAAATCCTACGTAGACTTTGCATGGAAAACTCCAGCCCAGGAAGTGAATTCTAACAATAAAAAAATCTTTGGCGACATCAGTCTGCGTCTGATGTCTGATACCAGTGTCTCAGCATACACACTTATGTTGATACTTTTATTTCCACTTCATCTCTGGTTTGCTGTAGAACAAACACTTTAACAACAGTTTGCTTTTCCATTGAAAATTACAAGGGCCTACATATGCATGTTATTCTTCATTTTCATTTCAAATGCATACATGTGTATTCTGTATATAGTCAGGAGTATCTATCAATGAACTACGGTGTATTGCCGGAATGGATGTTAAGTAAGTACTAATATTCTAATGAAATTTGGTTTGTTGATACGGAGTTGTTAACTTTGGTGGTAATATATAGATATTTAAAGTATGGTAAGGTAGCTTGCATCTTTTACCAAACAGAGGGTGTCGGTTATTTGGTGGTGGTGGTGGTGGGGGTCCCACAATTTTCATATTGGCTGCTCTAGGGTGGGGCCTGCTCGGTTTTCTATACCCTCATAAGAGTGGGGTTTGCTTCTCACTTTTCTAATGCTGCAATGCTGCAATATTGATCTTTCATAAAATAGCTTTATTTTTCTTTGCATGAAATCATCATTTCGAAGTCACACATCAACTGACTAAAAAGGAATAAAAAAGCTGGCAATTACTAATGCCAAATTCAAATGTGATCATATCAAGTTGGATGTTCAGCAATCAGTAATCAAATAACAAAATTGATGATTGTTCTCACTGAATTAAAACTTCCCAATACAACCATACAAGTACCTTGATTCTTAGGATATGTGAAATAATGGTTGTAAAATATTGCACTTGGTATGTGGAAATTATTAAAACAAATAGTCTTCAGTGATGAGAATGTTTGAAAAAATAAAAATAATCAAGAATAAATGATAGAGAGGTCAATAGAAAGTCTATGTCATGACATACAGTTTATCTTGAATGAATGTTTAATCTCGTTTATCAATTTGCATTGGTTTAGCATGTATTTTTTTTAGCAATCATCTAACGGTGTACACACTCGTCAAAGGATGTTTGCTTGTAACCTGGTGTTTGGGCGTGTTCAAGTGATCATAGGTCCCAACATTTACATGAAGGCAAACTTATTCAAAGAGCTTTGTGTATTCATGTGTTCAAGACCGTCAAAGCCACTTGATATAGTCAAATGGAAGCTTTGGGTTGTAAAACCTGTCTTCAACTATTTCAATACAGTGGTAGGAGCATACATTTGCAATAGAAAAGAGACAGAAAAGAAAATAATTTGTACCCCGGTATTCATGATATACTGGCGGACAGAATTGAAGACTACTAGTGTTAGCTAAACCATCAGCAGTATTGCATCCAAATAACAATTTTGGGCATATTACCTTGAATATCAGACAACAGTGTACCCTTACTAACATCGAATAGAGAACAGTATAAGAAGAAATGCTCTGCATTTTCATAGTTGGCCCTGCAGTCGCAGGCTGTACTGTCATTTACAAAGAGACTTGCCAACAGATCACTATAACTTACTACAGGCAATTCTCATTCTCGCATGATGTACTTCGGACCATCTTTCCCATGGTGATATAAAACTCGTAGCTCACTAGCTACCCCTTTGAACCCCTGTATGATAAATTATGCAAGCTTCTAAAATACCTGGGACAATAGGTAGCTTCACCTGCTGTTTGAGTGTTCACATCCATTTAATACTTAAATAGAATAACCAATTCTCGAAGCCTATCAGTATGAAAAAGATCTATGCCATATGAGCAATTTGAGATTTCCATTAACAATTCCCTTTTACTAAACAATCTACAAGCTATTATGTGTTATTAACTTATTTTGCACTTCTATCCCTATGGAAGGACCATCAGTGCTGTCTTCATATATGCATGTACATGTTCATGTGTGAGGTATCCATTGTTCATAACATGTAATATGTAAATGTTTCAATTGCATTATATAATGAACACATATTCAACCAATGCATAGTAAATAAGAAGATGTCATAATTGTCATATGCTGTATGAAATAAATTTCATTGCTATAATCTCTAGTATCAATTGTTCATATTTAGGTTAGGCCAGCCTTTTCGCCTATTGATGATAACATGGTTACTACTCTGCATGTGTAAAGAAATCTGCACTAGCAATGTCAGAAATAAAAGTGATCCTACAACACAAAAGATTATCCGAAACGCAGCTGCAAATGTGTCTCACATACAAAATGCAGCAGACACAAATGAAAAAAGCTTGAACATGCTTTCCTACGCCAGAGTAAAAAGCAATATGAAGGCAGAAGATGATAGACCAGCAAACTGCACATACCCAAATGTAAAAGGATGCACTATTAGCAGAGGACAAGCGACTTGCATAATTTCAGATATAGATGCAAACGTTGGCCATTTACCGGCATGTGTGCAAGATCTAAGTATCATTCTCAATCTGGGTAGAAAAACACAGCATTTAAGTTTAGAAATGTTAAACTTTACCCATCTGAATCAACTTGAATCCTTCTCATTAAAACCTCTAAATGGCACCAAGAGCAGGACTTATCTTTCTTTTCACAATGATATATCTTATCTATTTAAAAGACAGCTCAAACTAAAGTGTATACAGATTTATTTAGAAATCTATCCCCCTAAAATCAATACATATATATTATCAATGCTCGAACCTTTGAAGTACCTTGAAATATTGGAGTTTACCGGTGCCACAAATATTCCTTTAGATTCTTGGGACTTTCAACCTAAATACGGTATCAAGAGACTTCATCTAGGACTTAGTCAAGCCATATACATGAAATGGCAGTTGTATAACCCATCTACAAATCTAACAAAACTTCTCTGTGGTGCGGGAAAAACCTTAGAAATGATTGACCTCTCATATAATAGTATTGTAGTATTACATATTTATGAGCCTCTAGCAACGTGCACTCCTTATTTGCGACTACTAGATCTAAGAGAAAACCTTCTTCACCAGGCTTTTTATGTTGATAGCTCATTTCAACCAACTCCAATGAGGGGATATCAATTGTTTCTTATTTGTGCACAAATTGAACATTTTATGTTGAGTTATCGCACTGAAGTTGATTATATAGATGGCACCATTACAAGTCCAGATCTCACTGAATATAGATCGATGATGAGTTCATTAGAGCCTACAAGGGACATATATACTTACATGTTTAGTTACATAGATTATTTATCAAAAGAAAGTAATATAAGCCTCAATTTATTAGTCCAATGTGCAATAGACTTGATAGGTAATGTGGAATATTATGATGTCCACACAGACCAGATGGTAATATTAGCATGTAAATTGAAGGAATGCATTGTTGTTAATTACACACACAGTAATTACAGTGAATGTCAAAAAATGCAGTTGATTGAATCAAAGAGGACCAATACCTTACAGACAATACTCAATGACATATTCCATACAAACTGCATGTTTGGCGTACCTCTTCCAGTTCCTCCAAATATTCAAACCTTCGTGTTCGCAAACATCTGGTTCTGGAATGATCTCATGGATGAATATGGATATCCTAGACCTCTGCTACCAAACAACAGCTACAAAATGTGTGCCTTTCCTAACAATCATGTAAAACATATTGATATATCACACCTTAGTAGTATAGGCACAAGGCAGGATTATAAACGTATATTATCACATTCTGTATTGAACGGTCTTCATGAATTGGAAAGTTTAAATATAAGTGCCATCCAATTACAGTCGTTACATACCCAATCATTTGAAGATATGCCCTCGCTAAAACATCTTAATATAAGTCATAATAGTATGTCTACAGACGGTCAAGTGTCTGACTTTCTGTTTCAAAAGAATGTGGCATTAAAGACTGTTGATCTTTCTTACATGAACATAACGTCTCTACCTGTAACTATGTTTGCCCATCTTCAGAATCTGTCATCTGTTGTATTGAGTAGCAATGTACTCAAAGGTTATGTAAATCTAATCTTTATTACACTTGAGCATCTAGATTTAAGCCACAATCAATTAGAGGGTATACACCCATCAATGAGATCTGTATTGGAAAATGTTTCAAAACGGCAAGAAGTTTCTATAGATTTGACCGGAAACCCAATATCCTGCGGCTGTGACAATATTGAGTTCCTCGAATGGATCCAACAATACAATGCTAATAATTCTACTCTACAATTCGTCTCATTAGATAAATATCAATGTGATGATACGGTCACTAAACCACTAATCGTCCAACTAGTGATTTCTGACTTGAAAGATTCATGTAAACCAGATGTGATGAAATATGCATATGGTGCCTTGGGGACCTTGGCACTATTGCTTTCTGTCATCACTCCATGCATTATCTACAGGAAGCGATGGATTATCAGGCATTTTATGTATGTCACTAAAGAGAAGTTATTTACCAGGAGTGAAGAAGGAATAGATGAGAATTATGAGCATGATTTGTTCATCTCCTACAGCAATGTGGATGCAGACAGAACTTGGGTTCATTTCACATTGGTTCCAACATTGGAAAATACGTATGGTTTCAAAACTTGCATCCACCATAGAGACTTCTTAGGTAAACCATTTCCGTTCACTTTACTCATTAATTATTAAATATAAATTTAATATATTGTTTATATGGTGTATAGCACTGTGTTTCATGCCTTAATGATTTACAGTCTCTAGTGCTAGTAAAGAACTTCCGCTCTATTTTCAAAATGGTTTTAGGATGATTTCGGAAATTTCTTATTCTTGTGAGTCGAAATCTATTATAAAATAGATATCTGAAATCGTCCTAAAACCTTTATGAAAATAGATTGGAATTCTTCCCTAGGACTAGAGACTGAATAATTAAGATATTGAATATAAAACACTTACTTTGTGTATCATTGTGTTTAGTAGTTTTGTATCTGTAATTAAGGTGGTTGGGACGTCATGGAAAATATTGAAAATGCCATAAAAAACTCTCGGAAAGTTGTTGCCATCATGTCACCAGATTTTCTGCGAAGCAATTGGTGCTGTAAAGAAATCAAAATGGCTGACACACTGGATCATGACCAGGGAACAAACAAGGTGATATTGTGATTTGATAATCTTAATCTTGGGCAGATCTAGGGGAGCAAGTCATCATCATCATTAACATTTATTTCCTGGAAACGTTTTGCATACGTATGTATGTAGTTTCCTATCTCTATTTTCCATGAGTCAGGGTTGCTCTACTGGTGCTCTTCTCTCTGAGCACTTGACTCAGTTTTAATTTTGCATTCTAGTTTATAAAAATGTTAATGTCATAATGCTAATATATGCACATCAATAATAAACCGTAAATGCTCTCTAAGAGACAGCTAATTCTTTTTTTTTAATTACATATGAGTCTAAAGCAATATCTGGATTTGTCAGTGTGAAAAATTCTGTTCATGTTTAACAAATGTTTTACATCAAGCAGTTTTATTTTTGCTTCAGATAATTTTTGTGATGTTCCGGCCACTTGGTGATAGCCCCGTACCAGCTCACATCACCCATCTGTTATCAAGCAGGACATTCATTGAAGTCGACGTGGATGATCAAGCATCAGTGAAAGTTTTCTGGAAGAGGCTCGTTAAAGCCCTCTACACGAAAACACATAAACAGAGGGTAGGAGAAGGATATGAGTTGTTACGTAATTAAATTACTGTGAACAATCATTACAAGATGAAATTTCAGTTTTATTCATCTAATACAGATTATTTGGATGAAAATATTATCATTTAGATATATAATTTGCCTTTGGCTTGCCATCAAGCTTTGCTTACCACTAAGCTTTTCTGGATATTAGATAGTTATGAATACAAGTTGTTAGCGTAAGAATTTAAAATTTGAAAATTTGCCATCCACTACGTTATAGCAATAGTTAAAACATAATGTTGTATATATTATGTATTATTATTGTAGTTTAGGGATATTTTTTGTGCTCACAATTCGTGATAACTTAGATATCATCTTTATGATGTATATGATAAATGCACATGGAGACTGTCATGCATCATTATATTGCACGCAATTTAACTCACATGCTGGAAAATATTTATTGTTAGCTATAATATGCTATTGTTAGATATAGGTTATAGCTTTGTTTTGAGGCACCAAGTTCTCGAAACATGCAGACAAGAGCTTTCATTTGCTATCCGCTGGTGATCCATTATAAAAAAACAAGTAGCAAACTGCAAAGTTATATATATGTAAAAAGTAGAATATATAAGTGTACTTCATTGCACAATTTTCATAACTCACAATATGCAAATCATACACATTACTCTTGTAATTAATTAGTATTTACATAATGAAGCGTTGCTTGGCAGAGTGTATTTTATTTATATACATGTAAATATTTGCATGCTTGAACTAAAATGTTGGATCATTTTAGTTTTTACTGTTTCATTACAATTTTAAAACATTTATTCAAGACTCAGATAAGCGATGCCTGCAAAAACAACATTTTTGTTTCTAATTGGGCTCTCGTGTGTTTTTAGATAAAGGTTGCCAATGGATTTGACCATAGATGTTTATTTTTTTTCTTCAAATCTATTGAAACTTTCAACACTTGAAAACAAATTGCTGGTTGTAGTGTAGATTATATATGGTATCAATTTGTAGAGCATATTTGCTTAACTGTTTCTTTCGAATGGTATGTTATGTCACATTTATTTTCATTGATCTGGATATACATGCATGATAAATCTTAAGAGACAAAAATAAAGCGCTGTAAATAATGTACGTTCAATGGTTTGTCTTTTGGAACTATTTCATAGTGTTAACAATACAGTAATTATACCTTCACAGATTATATATTGGTGTCCTCATCTATTATATCAATAAAATGCAGAATTAATTATGACACTACAATTTGCCAGCCACAATGCTATCTAGATAAATATATATTTTGCGCTCAATATCCTATGTTATCATATATATATGAACAAATATTATAATGGTTTCTGCATGATTTTTAGGGAACATAGTATTTTTCCCAATAGTGTGTATATTAGTCATTTCATGAATCCTATACATAGCATATGACTGCATATCTGTATGTTTTCTTTCTATTCTAGTGTAATATCAAAAGATATCAACAAGTTGAAAAATACCTATCATTGAAATTGTCTTAAAGCGTTTCTACTCTAAAAAACAATTTAGTACAATATATTGTACATTCGAATAGTTTAAGTATGTTATGGCAATTTATAAAGGTGGCTGGTGAAATATTATTTATTAACAGCTGATTAACTCTTTTTATAAGAAAAATGCAGTAAATCTCTTCATTTAAAATCTCACATCCTTCTCTCACATCTGTCCGTATTGACCTTCTCTATGTGTTATTACGTATGACATATGGCATGCATGCCTCTTTCTAATAGCTTCTCAAAACATCTGATTACCCATATAATCACTTCTTACATATCTTTTACCCTCTAAACTCTAACTTTAATCTTACAGAAACAAACACTGCCATAACATCAAACCTTGGTTACTACCATGCATATTATAGTTACACACAAAATACATTAATTAAAACACGCCAGCCCAGCCAAACATAACTTAACATACATGGCACAATGTTTTTGTTAAAGAAATACTATATTTACAATCATAGAACTTTTGGAAAGAGGGAATGCGCTAATACAGCCATATCAAGCTCTACTCTTGGGTGCCAGCAAGTGATCTGCAGATCACAATGTCTCCGTGACTACATGTACCTCTTCACCTGATCAACTGAGATGATTGCCTTATAACCCACTACTTCACAAAATCTACTTTCCGGGGGGTTTGAGGCTACCGGGGGTGGATGGAATGGTGAAACGATATACTCTATGGGAAAAACGTGAATGAATTGCCAAATGTGATCCACCCGACACTGATACGGTTGTGAAGTAGTCTAATACTGGCTAGAGAACTAAGAGGCTGACTGTGTTTGGATTTAAACAACATTTTGTAAAATATAAAATGAAATGAACATTTATAAACACAACACATCCATAACATCAAACCTTTATTACTACCATAAATATAATAGTTTATTACTTCTCAAAACATCTGATTACGCAAATAATTACTTCTAACCGCATTTTTACCTTCTAACTACCAATTTTTATTTTGTGGAAACAAACACAGCCATGACAGCAAACCTTTGTTACTACAATACACATCATTGTTACATTCAAAATACATGAAATGACACACGCCAGCTAGACCTAACTAAATATACAGTACTTTTTAAAAGAGAAATTAATATCTTTACAATGATAGAACATTTAGAATGAGGGAATGCGCTATACAAACCATATTAAGCACTGATCTTGGTGGCAAAGCATGTGAACTTTTAGGCCTGAAGTAAATTTATTTCTGATGCGCACATCTGGTTTTGATCAGTCCACATTAATAATCAATTGATTTGTATAGTAGACAGCCTGTAGTAGTACACCACCCCTGAAATGCTTGAATAGCTAATGACGCCATCTAATTCCTGACGCTTACGGGGAAGTACTCATGATTCTAGTGCTCTCATAACGTGAAGCAATGGTCTGAGTTCAACCAATTGCCTCCAACCTCTATAGTTCTCGGGGGTTGTAATGAAGTTCTGCTATTAACAGCACATTCAAGTTAATGTTTTGATGTGACCTTAAAAATGAGGCAAAATTACCCCATTAATTATAGATTCCAAACACACACCTGATGAAGCTGATGAAGCTATAGCGTCGGTTGTGAGAGCCGTGTCAGGGATGTTGTTGTTATCCCACTCAGCAACCCGCATCGACAGCACTAGAACAGTTTTTTGCTAGCCTCTCTTCAAATTCAAAAACTTCTTTGTAAGAAGAGAAATATTTTCGCTGTGATAGTGATAATGTCATCCTGGGGTGTACTGGACACATGGGTTAGGCATGAAGGGACCTGTTTTAGTCTGTTTAGCATTACGCTGAGTTGGCTGCTTTCTTTAAGTGCCATAACGAAAGTCGTACCAAGCACAATGTACAAAGTAGACTAAGAAAATGGACACACATGAACGCAAAGTACTGAAAAATCCAACGAATTGTATGAATACACACTTGTAGCTTAATATATGTGTAGCTTAATTTATGTGTACTTCATACTAAACAACAGAAGTCAACCTGTGGCAGATGAATATGAACTTTTTCTTAAAACGTCATTAATATCACACTGAGTGCAGCATATCCATGAAACAACTTGCAACGTGAAACGAGATTCTCCTGGCTAAAACGTCAATGAATTGCCAACTGTGACCCACCCAACACCGAACCGGTTGTGTGATTAAAAGTCCTGTTCCAGTATTGGGATTTTTGGCACGATTCGCACTAGCACGTGTAGCATTCGGATTTGACATATGCCATGTTTTGGGGAAATCTGAAAGCTAACAGTACAATAGCATCTAGCAGGTATTGACTAACATTGTGTGTGATTCTGGGACAGTTTGGAACATTTGCAGTGCCTCTACCTTCTTCATCTAAAATCACATGTTTGAGCCCCCTTTTACAGAGTTCATGCCTCTTTAAACAAGCCCCAGATCGCACCAAATGGCACCCATAGAAACAATTATTACGGGTGTGACATGCCCTCGGACACCCCTCACACCTAAATGGATTTGCAACCTCATCTCCTCCCCTGCCTGCCTCCCCCCCCCCCACACACACCCACACATTCTTTTGTTCCACAAAGTGACCATATTGATCATCAAGGTGTCCACAAAATTTTCTGAATGTATCCTCCACACAACCTGAAGGATTTGACCGGATTCTTTCCCCAACCTCAACAGCAGTGATATCCGCAGGTGATGCAGATGTCTGCAGATAGTTTGGCGATCTTGAAGGCGGATAACATTATTGTGCTCTATGCTATGCGGTACTACCAAATTTAATATCAATCTTCCATATAAGAATTCATCTTATGGCTGGTTTATTTCCTTTAGTTTAAAATGAAATGTGTGTTATTCTGCAATATATATTGGTTCCTTCTTGAACACTGATACACAATGTGTGTGACATTAACTGTTATTGTGCAATATTATATACATTCTTTATAATCTTCAACATTTTAGACTTAATTATTCATAGATTTTTCACCTCTTATAGTGATGTGTCATGTGTCATTTGGCCCGTTTCGCTGCCCAAGTGGCTGAAGCTCTGAAGACCTGATCTTCACTAAAACCGTGCAATGTGTCCACTTTTAATTGATCTAACATGACGTATGCAGCATACGTATCACATGCAAGATGTATGAAGTGGGCATCCAATTTACAAAAGTTAGCGAGATGTACACAAAACAAAGCTCACCAGGCTAACCTGCCAAAGTTGGGCACTTTGCAGATTGGTTCCAAGTTTTGTAGGATAGATTAAAAAATGCAGCAAACAAATTGCAGCATTTGAATGCTCTCTATTACCCGGATCACACAAGACACCACGCACTTCTAAGTGTTCTACATAAAGAATAAATGCTATGTTGACTTTGCTTGCAAAACCCCATGTCATGACATCTATTCTAATACTAGAAAAACTCTTTTGGCGACATCTTTCTGAGTCAGATGACTGATACAAGTGTGGCAGCATAAAAGTGAATGTTGATTCTTTCCACTTAGTCTGTGTTTTGCTTGTAGAACAAACACTTACACAACAGTTTACTTTTCCATCAAAATTTCATAGGCCTACATATGCATGTTATTCTTACTTTATGTGAAATGTAATACACACTTCCATTTTTTATGTTCATGTGCATTCTGTGTATGGTCAGGAGTATCGATCGATGAACTACAGTGTATTGCCGGTATGGATGTTAAGTAAGTACCAATATTCTAATGAAATTTTTGGTTTGTTGATAATGGGTTGTTAAACTTTGGCGGTAATATAAAGATATTGGAGGTATGGTAAGGTAGCTTGCATCGTTTACCGTACAGGGGGTGTCGGTTATTTGGTGGTGGGAAGTCGCACAATTTTCATATTGGCTCTAGGGTGGGGGCCGCTGGGTTTCTATACCCCCATAAGAGTGGGGTTTGGTTCTCAGTTTTCTAATGTTGCAATGCTGCACTATTGGTCTTTCATAAATTGTTTTATTTTTCTTTGCATGAAATCATCAATTAGAAGTCGCACACCAACAGACTAAAATGAAAAAAAAGCTGATGATTACTAATGCCAAATTCAAATATGATCATATCAAGTTGATCAAGTGGGATGTTCAGCAATCAGTAATCAAATTACAAAATCGATGGTTGTTCACACTGAATTAAAACTTCCCAACCATACAAGTACCTTGATTCTTAGGATGTGCGAAATATTGGTTGTAAAATATTGCACTTGAAATGTGGAAATTATTAAAACAAATACAGAGGTTAATAGAACGAATGTGTCATGACATGCAGTTTCTCTTGAACGAATGTTTAATCTCATTTGTAGGTCTGCATTGGTTCAACATGTATTTATTAGCAATCATCCAACGGTGTACACACTCGTCAAAGGATGTTTGCTTGTATGCTGATGTTTGAGCGTGTTCAAATGATCATAGACATAGGTCCCAAAATTTACATGAAGTCAAACTTATTCAAAGAGCTTTATGTATGTATGTGATCAGTCTCATCTGGGCCACTTGATATAGTCAAATGGAAGCTTTGGATTGTAAACCTGTCTTCAGCTATGTCGATACAGTGGTAGGGAGCATGCTTTTGCGATAGAAAAAAGAGAGAGAAGGAGAACATTTGTATTCATGATATACTGGCGGACAGCATTGAAGACTACTAATATTAGCCAAAAT
>CM032661.1:38655791-38671953 GCA_019095985.1 Streblospio benedicti
TATATAATGTAGGCTAAGAAAATGGACCCACATAAACAAACAATCCTGCAAAAATCCAAATAATTGCATGAATACACTATTGTAGCTTAATTAATTTATGTGTTCTCCAAACTAAACAACAGAAGTCAACCTGTGGCAGATAAACATGCACATCTATAAAAACGTCAATTATATCACACTGAGTACAGCATATCCATGAAACAGATTGCAAATGAGATTCTCCCTGGCTAAAACGTCAATTAATTGCCAACTGTGACCCACCAAACACCGAACCGGTTGTGTGATTAAAAGTCCTGTTCCAGTGTTGAGATTTTTGGCACGATTCATACTAGCACGTGTAGCATTTGGATTTGACATATTATATGCCATGTTTTGGGAAAATCAATTCCACCGAAAGCTAACAGTACAATAGCATCTAGCAAGGTATTGGCTAACATTGCATGTGCTTCTGGGCCAGTTTGGAACATTTGCAGTACCTCTATCCTCTTCATCTCAAATCACATCTTTGAGCCCGCTCTTTACAGGGTTCATGCCCCCTTAAACATGCCCCAGATCGCACCAAATGGCACCCATAGAAAAAATGATTACGGGTGTGACATGCCCTCGAACACTCCTCACCCCTAAATGGATTTGCAACCTCCTCTCTGTATAATTTTAATACCTAAAAATTATTAACTGTAATATGTGTATTTTTAGAATTTTGAATAATGTTAGCTATTATGTATATATTGTATATATAATTTTATTTATATGGATTGTAAAATTGTAAAATTTTACATATCTGAAATGAATGTATCGTTATCGTTATCGTTATCTCCTCCCCCCCCCCCCACACACACACACACCCACACACACACCATTTTGTGTTCCACAAAGTGACCATATTGATCATCAAGGTGTTTTCACCTCTTATAGTGATGTGCCATTTGCCCAGTTTCGCTGCCCAAGTGGCTGAAGCTCTGAAGACTGATCTTCACTAAAAGTGCAATGTGTCCACTTAAATTGATCTAACATGACGTATGCAGCATACGTGTATCACATGCAAGATGTATGAAGTGGGCATAAAATTTATATAAACCTAGCGAGATGTCCACACAGCAAAGCTCACCAGGCTAACCTGCCAAAGTTGCCACTTTGGCAGATTGGTTCCAATTTTTGTAGGATAGATTAAAAAATGCAGCAACCAAATTTCAGCATTTGAATGCTTTCTATTACAAGGATCCACGCACTTCTAAGTGTTCTACATAAAAAATAAAATGGTATGTAGACTTTGCTTGCAAAACCCCATGTCATGACATCATATTCTAACACTAGAAAAAACTCTTTGGCGACATCATTCTGAGTCAGATGACTGATACC
Organism: Streblospio benedicti; assembly: GCA_019095985.1. Taxonomy (NCBI): domain Eukaryota; kingdom Metazoa; phylum Annelida; class Polychaeta; order Spionida; family Spionidae; genus Streblospio; species Streblospio benedicti. Next base: position 38,657,151 of record CM032661.1, read on the forward strand.
AGTGTGGCGGCATAAAAGTGAATGTTGATTCTTTCCTCTTAGTCTGTGTTTTGCTGTAGAACAAACACTTACAATCAAAGATTTCATAGGCCTACATGTGCATGTTATTCTTACTTTATGTGAAATGTAATACACACTTCCATTTCATATGCATACATGTGCATTCTGTGTATGGTCAGGAGTATCGATCGATGAACTACAGTGTATTGCCGGTATGGATGTTAAGTAAGTACCAATATTCTAATGAAATTTTTGGTTTGTTGATAATGGGTTGTTAAACTTTGGCGGCTATTTTGAAGTGTATTCACTTCATTTATTTCATAAAATGAGTTAAAATTATACAATCTACAGACTATAGTTTACAATTGGAATATACAAATAAATAAAAAAGACATGCAATATACATCATTATGACTTCAATATCAATTACCATGTACATAAATGAAGATTATTTAAAATCAGTGTTGATTATAGTTTTTACCTTTTCTTGAATACTTTCACCAATTCCTTTTTGTTTAATGTATGATATTTCATATTTGACACATTTTATTAATTCATTAAAAATGCTTGTTACAGATTTACTAGGTTCTTTGCCATATTTAACACTGTTTCTATTTTTCCATAAAATACAATTGGTACTGAAAATAATCCAATTAACAGCTAGTCTTATATTCTTTTTATCATAATTAAACCCAAACATTAAAGTGTTCTCATCTATTTCTACATCAAGATTGAATATTTTAAAAATTAGCTGTTGTACCTTGATCCATATTATACAAATTTTCGGGCATTTTAAAAAAAAATGTGAACAATAGTTTCGTCATAAACATTACAAAGTGTGCATAGTCCATCTGACATATTCATGAGCTTTAATCGTGTTTCACTAAAAATAGCCCAATGTATGATTTTATACTGTATGTTGAAGACTTTGTTACTACATGAATCTTTCACTTCCATCAAGTTGGTGAATATTTCTTTATGAGTTAATTCCTGAGTAAAAACAGAATTCCATTTTGCTACGCAATTTGGAGCTTTGGCTGGGTATAAAAAAGCTTGGTAAATATCTTTATGCTTTAATTTTGGGAAATTGATTTACCATTTATTTTTATTTTTCTATGATCTATGATCAACTGTCTGTTATGAATGAGACAGTTGGATATATCTAAGTTAATGCTTTCTCTAAAAACATTTAACCAACTTGTTGGGATTAATTTCTTTATTTTTGCGTATTCTGCTGCCGTGTTTCTGTTTTCTTTCAATATTATTTTTATTTCTTTTAGGGGCTTAAACGTGTTATTTTGAACATCCCAATATCTTTGATTTTATTTATTTTTTGTTTTGACCAGATTGGATAAAAAATAGATTGCTTCCTAGAGCTAATGTGAATGCTACCAAACAGATACTGTTCTAAGACAGTGTCTTTGTCTAAAGCTCTTCTTTTTGCTGCTAATTTACACCAAGCATTAAGACAAGCTTTATAAAAAGGTGGTAGATTATTATCTAATCCTTCTAAATTACTACATTTTAGCAGGAAATCTTTAACACCATATATTTGGTTAAAACTTTGTAATATCGACTTCCCATAAGCATTCCAATTAGCGTTCTTTGAGAAATGTATTCTTGCAAGTACCTTGATTCTTAGGATGTGCGAAATATTGGTTGTAAAATATTGCACTTGAAATGTGGAAATTATTAAAACAAATAATCTTCAGTGATGAGAATGTTTAAAAAATAAAAATAATCAAGAATAAAAAAAACGATAGAGAGGTTAATAGAACGAATGTGTCATGACATACAGTTTCTCTTGAACGAATGTTTAATCTTATTTGTAGGTCTGCATTGGTTCAACATGTATTTATTTAGCAATCATCCAACGGTGTACACACTCGTCAAAGGATGTTTGCTTGTATGCTGATGTTTGAGCGTATTCAAATGATCATAGACATAGGTCCCAAAATGTACATAAAGTCAAACTTATTCAAAGAGCTTTATGTATGTATGTGATCGAGTCTCGTCTGGGCCACTTGATATAGTCGAATGGAAGCTTTGGGTTGTAAAACCTGTCTTCAGCTATGTCGATACAGTGGTAGGAGCATGCTTGTGCGATAGAAAAGAGAGAGAGAAGGAGAAAATTTGTATTCATGATATACTGGCGGACACCATTGAAGACTACTAGTATTAGCTAAAATAGGATGGGGAAGAAGAATTTTTAGTAGTGTCCTTGGTGAGCTAGCTCACAAATGAGGGAAGATAGGATCCCTGTGGGCAGATAATGAGGTGAACTGACCTCAAGTGGCCCCGGGGTTGAGGTCAGGCGGCAGAAAACGGCAGGGTGGAGGTAGGACATTCAGTGGCACAGCCATGATCTCAGATAACTAGACCTTGTGTTCAAGCTGGGGTGGGACGACCATGGCCTTGCGATCATGGAGTCATGCTGTGCATGAGAGGCCGATAAGGTGAATGATTTCTCGTTTTAATCATCATCTCTTCTCCATATGGCTGACAACCCCTGTATGATAAATTATGCAAGCTTCTTAAATACCTGGGACATTAGGTAGCTTCACCCACGGTTTGAGTTGTTCACATCGTTTTAATACTTAAATAGAATAACCCATTCTCAAACCTCTCAGGATGCCATCTGACCAATTTAAGATTGGTAATTTCCATTCACAATTCCCTCTTACTAAGCAAACTACGAGCTATTATATGTTATTAAGTTATTATCCACGTCTATCCCTATGGAAGGACCATCAGTGTTGTCTTCATATATACATGTGCATGTATGAGGTATCCATTGTTCATAAAATGTAATATGTAAATGTTTCAATTCCATATATAATAAACACATATTTGACAGAAGCATAGTAAATAAGAAGATGTCATATGCTGTATAAACTAAATGTAACTGTTATAATCTCTAGTATCAAATGTTCATATCTAGGTTAGACCAGCCCTTTCACCTATTGATGATAACATGGTTACTACTCTACATGTGTAAAGAAATCTGCACTAGCAATGTCAGAAATAAAAGTGATTCTACAACACAAAAGATTATCCTAAACGCAGCTGCAAATGTGTCTCATATACAAAATGCAACAGACACTAAAGAAAAAGGCTTGAACACGCTTTCATACGCCAGAGTAAAAACCAATTTGAAGGCAGAAGAAGATAGACCAGCAAACTGCACCTACCCAAATGTAAAAGGATGCACTATTAGCAGAGGACAAGCGACTTGCATAATTTCAGACATTGAGGAGAACGTTGGCCATTTACCGATATGTGTACAAGATCTAAGTATTATTCTCAATCTGGATAGAAAAACACAATATTTAAATTTAGAAATGTTAAACTTTACCCATCTGACTCAACTCGAATCCTTCTCATTAAAACCTCTAAATGGCATGAAGCGCAGGGCTTATCTTTCTTTTGACAATGATTTATCTTATCTATTTAAAAGACAGCTCAAACTTCAGTGTATACAGATATATTTAGAAATTAATCCCTATGGCATCCATACATATATATTATCAATGCTTGAACCTTTGAAGTACCTTGAAATATTGGAGTTTACCGGTGCCACAAATATTGCTTTAGATACTTGGGACTTTCAACCTAAATACGGTATCAAGAGACTTCATTTACGACTTAGTCAAGCCATATACATGAAACGGCACTTGTATAACCCATCTACAAATCTAACAAAACTTCTCTGCGGTGTGGGACAAACCTTAGAAATGATTGACCTCTCATATAATAGCATTGTATTAATACATTTTCATCAGCCTCTAGCAACGTGCACCCCTTACTTGCGACTCCTAGATCTAAGAGAAAACTTAATTAAAACTTTTGAATATGTTGATATCTCACTTCACCCGATTCCAATGAGGATACAACACTTCTATCTGATTATGGCACGAGTTGAACATTTTATGTTGAGTTATCGCAATGAAGTGGATTACATAGATGTTAGCATTACAAGTCCAGATCCCATGGAATATAGATCGATGATGAGTTCAAAAGAGCCTAAGAGGGACATGTATACTTACATGTTTAGTTACATAAATTATTTATCAAAAGAAAGTAATATAAGCCTTAATTTATTAGCCCAATGTGCAATGGACTTGATAGGTAACATGGAATATAATGATGGCAAACCAGCCCAGATGGTAACATTAGCATGCAAATTGAGGGAATGCATTCTTGCTAATTACACACACAGTAATTATAGTGCCTGTCAAAAAATGAAGTTGATTGAATCAAATAGCATCAATACCTTACAGACAATACTTAATGACATATTCCATACAAATTGCATACTTGGTGTACCTGTTCCAGTTCCTCCAAATATTCAAACCCTTACATTCACAAACATCTGGTTCTTTGATGATGGCATGGATACACATGGATATCCTAGACCTCTGCTATCAAATGATAGCTACAAAATATGCGTATTTCCTGATAATCATGTTAAACACATTGATATAGCACACTTAAATAGTATAGGCACCCGGCAGGATTATAAGCGTATATTTTCACATTCTGTATTGAACGGCCTTCAAGAATTAGATAGTTTAAATATAAGTGACATCCAATCAAAGTCATTACATACCCAATCATTTGAAGATATGCCCTCGCTTAAACATCTTAATATAAGTCGTAATAATATGTCTACAGACGGTCAAGTGTCTGACTCTATGTTCAAAAAGAATGCGGCATTAAAGTCCATTGATCTCTCTTACATGAACATAACGTCTCTACCTGTAACTGTGTTTGCCCATCTGCAGAATCTGTCATCTGTTGTGTTGAGTAATAATGTACTCAAAGGTTACATAGATCTAATTTTTATTACACTTGAGCATCTGGACTTAAGTCACAATCAATTAGAGGGTATACACCCATCAATGAGATCTGTATTGGAAAATATTTCAAAAAGCCAAAAAGTTTCTATAGATTTAACTGGAAACCCATTATCCTGCGGCTGTGACAATATTGAGTTCATCGAATGGATCCAACAATACAATGCTAATAATTCTGCTCTACAATTCGTCTCATTAGATAAATATCAATGTGATGATACTGTCACTAAACCACTAATCGTCAAACTAGTGATTTCTGACTTGAAAGATTCATGTAAACCAGATGTGATGAAATATGCATATGGTGCCTTGGGGACCTTGGCAGTATTGCTTTCTGTCATCACTCCATGCATTATCTACAGAAAGCGATGGATTATCAGGCATTTTATGTATGTCACTAAAGAGAAATTATTTACCAGGACTGAAGAAGGAATAGATGAAAATTATAAGCATGATTTGTTCATCTCCTACAGCAATGTGGATGCAGACAGAACTTGGGTTCATTTCACATTGGTTCCAACATTTGAAAATATGTATGGTTTCAAAACTTGCATCCACCATAGAGATTTCTTAGGTAACCAATTTCCGTCCACTTTACTTATCAATTATCAAATATAAATTAAATATATTGTTTATATGGTGTATAGCAGCACTGTGTTTCATATCTTAATTATTCAGTCTCTAGTGTTAGTGCAGAACTTCCAATCTATTTTCAAAACGTTTTAGGATGATTTTGGAAATTTATTTTAAAATATATTTTGATTCACAAGATCCTAGACCGAGGAGGATTCGTGTGAGTTGAAATATATTTTAAAATAGATATCTGAAATCATCCTAAAACCTTTATGAAAATAGATTGGAATTCTTTACTAGCACTAGAGACTGAATAATTAAGATATTGAATATAAAGCACTTACGTTGTGTATCATTGTGTTGAGTATTTTTGTATCTGTAATTAAGGTGGTTGGGACGTCATGGAAAATATTGAAAATGCCATAAAAAACTCTCGGAAAGTTGTCGCCATCATGTCACCAGATTTTCTGCGAAGCAATTGGTGCTGTAAAGAAATCAAAATGGCTGACACACTGGATCATGACCAGGGAACAAACAAGGTGATATTGTAATTTAATAACCTTAATCTTGGGCAGATCTAGGGGAGCAAGTCATCATCATCATCATTAACATTTATTTCCTGGAAACCTTTCTCATATGTATGTACATGTATGTAGGTACATATCTTTAATGTCCTTGAGTCAGCGTTGCTCAACTGTTGCTCTGCTTTCTGAGCACTTGACCCACTTTAAATTTTGCATTTTGTATTGTTTCTAAAAATGTTAATGTCATAATGCTAATATATGCACATCAATAATAAACCGTAAATGCTCACTAAGAGACAGCTAGCTCCTTTTTTTTTTTAATTACATATGAGTTGGAAGCAATATCTGGATTTAGCAGTGTGAAACGTTTTGTTCATGTTTAACAAATGTTTTACATTAAGCAGCTTTATTTTTGCTTCAGATAATTTTTGTGATGTTCCGGCCACTTGGTGACAGCCCCGTACCAGCTCACATCACCCATCTGTTATCAATCAGGACATTCATTGAAGTCGACGTGGATGATCCAGACTCAGTGAAAGTTTTCTGGAAGAGGCTTGTTAAAGCCCTCTACACGAAAACACATAGACGAAGGGAAGGAGAAGGATATGAGTTGTTACGTAATTAAATTACTGTGAACATTCATTGCAATGTGAAATTTCGGTTTTCCACATCTAATTCAGATTGTTTGGATGAAAATATTATCATATAGATACATAATTTTCCTTTTATTTGACATCAAGACTTTCTTACCAATAAGCAAGTCTGTAGATGATAAATCTTAAACAAATAAAGCTCTGTAAATAACGTATATTTAATTGGTTGTCTTTGGAATTATTTTTATAGTGTTTGCAATAGAGTAATTTATAAAATATATATTGGTGCGCTAATGTATCAATAATATTGTAGAAGTAATTGGGCCAGCCATGATGTTATCTAGATGAATATATTTTTTGCTCGATATCTTTTCATCATATATCTATGAAGAAAAATTATAATGGCTTTTGCCTGATTATTATTGTCTATAGTACTGTTGAGTTTGGTCATTAGATATTTTGTGATTCCTATATATGAATATGAGTTTTCGTGTTTTATGCTTTCGTTCTATGCTACTTTATTATCAACATATATATTATATAATCAAGATAAATAAAATATTGAAAATGTCTTAAAGTGTTTCAGCTCTAAAAAACACTCACGACAATTTAACAAAAATACTAATAATTAAAGTGAATTGTGGAATTTTTATAAAGTTGGCTTGTAAAATGCAATTTATAACAGCTGATTAATGCTATTTTTCTAATAAATGCAGTACATCTGTTCATTAAATTAAAAATCTCAAATCCTGTTCTTGCTTCGACCTCTACATGTGTAAAATGTCTTTTATTTATTTGTATTCATTTCTTTTACTTCATATCCTTTGCATCTATATAGTGGACATATGACATGCATGCATTGCATCACATAATTACCCACATAATCACTTCTAACGTATATTTATTTCTTTAAAATCATGCACACTTGGTTCACAGCACTTAAATTGGCAAAGGCAAAAATTTCAAAAATACAACTATCACTTCTAACGTAATCGTGTCGCTTCAGCAGCTGAGGCAAAACCCTGTGTTTGTTTTGTTTGTGTATGTAGAGTCTATCCATCTACATTGTATGCATGCATCTATAGATGTCTCAGAACAAGCTAGAGCATTTATTGATGAACCGATGTCAAAATGATTTTTAAAAAACTTTGAGGTATGAGGTGACACAAAGTGATTCAATCTTGGGCACTTCGCCAATTAAAGTGTGCTTTCCACATTTATGCTTCATTTTGAACATTTTCTGCAACATCTATAATACTGCTTGTAAGAACAGATTCATACCAGTACAAAACTGACATGCCTACAGGTCATCACGTTTGTTCAAGTATTGCTCTTTGCCAATTTCAGTGTGATTTCCAAGAAATCTTTTCAGGTGATTTTTGCCATCAGTTTCAATACAGCCTAAACCATGAGCCCCAATTTTGATGCACTGCTTTCATACCTAGTGAGCATCATTGGTATACAATTTGGCCACTTTACCAATTAAAGTTTCCCTTCCAGAATGCCATTTTTGTCCATTTCCGCAATTTTTGATCATAGTTTCAATACAACCTGAAACATGAGCTTTGTATCTGGTACAATACATATGCGAGTGGTGACCATCACTTATGTTGAATTTTGGCCCTTTGCTGCTGACTAATTGAAAAGAGCTAAGAGAGCAGAGCATTCCATAGCAGCTTATACTACTATTGTGATTTTGGATTGCGATGGCTTTCTTCACATGGTTAAAGAAAATATCTTTATTCCTCATTCGTCAACATTGTCTAGTGACGCTGGGCTCTCTGATTACTTTTGACCTAGTTTTTACCTTGTAGCCACTAATTTGCAAATTACAATTCAATTCACTAAGAAGTCTTTGTGCTCTCTCTTTTGATTGTGGTCTGCTTGGGTCTCTTTGGATTCTGACTTTATTCTTCTTTTTCGAGAACTAATCATTGTTATCTTTATGGCATGTTGCTAGGGGTGGGTTGCGTCACTAGGTTAGGTGTGTACGGACACGCCACCGGAAAGGGGTATCTTTTCGCGCCATACATTTAAATTTTGGACCATAATTTCCCTATCTATTATATTTTGGGGTCATAATTTTTCCATCCATTATAATTTGGTCTATAATTTTTCAAACTTATGTATAATTTCGGGTCACATATTTGACATTTTCATCCAAATATTGACAAATCATTACACTATTAGGTAATAAGATTGTTCTTGCTTAAATCACATCATACTTCAGTAACATTATGACTGAGCATATTCAACAGAATAATATATGTATGTGGCTTAATTATGACGTTATGTTTTAGGGTACTAGTTCAGAGCTTCATTATATTTTGGGGTCTGATATCTTCGGCGGTGACACTAAATTTCTAGGTACACTTTTTATATGCACACACGTACCATTTTTTGCTGTGTCTCGTCCCCTCCCCCCCCCACCCCCAAACACCCCCCACCCCAAACACCCCCCACCCCCGAAGATGTTGCGTCAACATTTTCAATAAAGAAATAGTCTGCAGTTACAGCACTATTTGAGAGTATTATTATGTGTTTACTATGGTTCAAATATATGCATATCTATATTTCAGATGAATATGATGTATGAAAATGACTGAATAAAATAGCACCGACAAAACAAATATAAATCTCAGAAATGTTCCTTAGAGCTCGTCAGGTAGCAATGAATCAGACGTACTTTTGTTTCTACTCCTTTGAGACAACGTGGTAATAATGTGTTTTTGTTGGAGTAAATGTGTTTCTGATTGGAACATATATTGCAGGGTAGGCGGACTAGAAGTAAATAGCAGAGGTGCCGAGATTAAAGGTCCTGTTCCATTGTGAATGACTGGTAACACAAACAAGAAGTTGTCCTATATTCTTACGGTGTTGGATCTTTAGCACAATTCGTACTAACACGTGTAACTTTTGGATTTGCCATATGCCATGTTTCGGAAAAATGAATCCACCGAACCTATTCAGTCTGGGCAATTGTTAATGAAACTTTGCCACTTGAGTCCGGAGGGGGGGGGGCACAGGGGTACCTGCGTTCCCACTTTTAGCTCAATCATGTGTTTGAGAACCCTTTTTACAGAGTGTGCCTTAACCATGCCTCATTTTGCACCAAATGACACCCTTACAAAAAATAAATCCGGGAGGGACCCAAACATTCCCCACCCCCAAATAGATGTGTGTATTCCTCTTTTTTCGTTAATCCTGGATACGCCCAAGACTTGACTCACCCCTAAAAGTTTAGTTTAGACTTACAATGCAATATCTACGCATTCACATCGAAAACTAGCACATGACAAGTGTAAAGACTTTTTCGACACATGACACCAAACGCACATACACATCTCATGAAGTGGCAAGCAAAGAGATATCGTAACTTTCAGCTAGTGTCCTGCATTCCCGACAATCCAGTTGGATGTTTGATAATCAAATACATGTTCCTTATCTTCTCAACGCAGAGTATCTTGCTTTAAAGCAGTGGATCCAGCATTGGTGTTTGCTTTCATGTACAGTAGAACCTCTATATTAGGACCACCGTTGGGACCAGTGTTAGGTGCTCTCAATAGAGAGGTGGTCTCTCTACAAAGGTTCATTTTGGTAGCTTTATGAAGGCTTGGGACTGTGAAAAGTGATCTTAATACAGGGGTGGCTTCGGTAGAGAGTTGGTCTTAATTGGAGGTTCTACTGCACTGCCCACCGGCCTCCCGTACATGGTGAATTGACGTACATTGATATTCGGCTATGTGAGACTGTGGCTTTAGCAAGGTCTGCGCTCAAGTTCTGCGTGATCACACTGCTACACACTTGCTAGATTAATGCAATAAACCATGGTGGTGAAAGTGGCATTCACATCAAATTACAGCACATACATGACGACACCATGACAAATATGAACATGGTTGTTTGACAAATCAACCATGAACTTTGACGTAAAAGTAGATTTTAAGTATATGTGTTGTGTGTGTGTGGGGGGGGGGGTATACGCAGTTATTCATCATGATTTACCGTGCAAGAGGATATGTGAAATAGTATACATGATTAATGAAATGGGTGCAATGCATGAAACTATACATACGTCACAAAGCAATATGAAAATTGTAAACGGTGACATCAATGAGTGGGTCATGTAGCAAAATGTGATTGGTCATTTGTCATAAATCTTAAAAAGACTCATCATAAATACCACAACGTCTCTCCACATTTTGATTTGATTTGTTATCACTTCTCCCGTTGATGACCCGATATTTTAGGGGGTCCGGTGGTATCTTGGCTTTCAAGTGACAGAAACAATTAAATTAATCATATTTAAGGATGCATTTTGTAGCTCATCATATAATATACGCACACGTACAGTGACATCACAGTACAGTCATGTAAACTTTATTCCGATGAGCCAGTTCATAATGCAAACATACAAACTTACTTGGATTGTTGATTCAGTCAAAATGACCATTTACCATTCTATAATCTCTCAATGCGTTATATAGTATCGTACATCTGATACTGATCCAGTCGTATAGGTCACACTAAATATTAACAGTTTTAAGGTGTGAGGTAGAACTTAGAGTACTTAAAGTGTTTCACCAAATAGGAGTAATGGATGGAGTTTTGTGTAGTGACGTAATCTGTGAAATCTTATTTACGCTCTCTTAGTTTATGTTGGTTAACAGAAATACATTTATACGGATAGGAAATCATCGTATTTTTCTATGTGATGTAAAATATATTAATCTAACTGTGATTTTCTTTCTGCTTTTCAACCAGAGGTTAGCTTTCACCCTATTTAGTTCCATTATCATCCAGAAGCCTATTAGTTGACATCTGCCAGAGCCGGGGGGGGGGGGAGTAAAAGCTGGCCATTTTAAGTACATATCTATGTTTCTTCTAATATGAACAGAATCATAAAAGCAATCAGTTCAGTCAAAACATAGCTAAATGCTGCTCTGATAGGTTATTGCCCGTCTACTCCCATTTGGGGGAACTTTGCAATCTCGATACCAAGTCAAGTCAAAAATGTGTTTATTATACTGACACAGTAGATCTACAGTAATTAAAACCAATTACAGTTATGTACAAATACAGATCTATCCAAACTCAGTGGGTTTATACGTCAGTGTAACACAGTTATAGTGTAGAATTATACAATATAATAATATATATAGCAGTCAAACATCAAATCCTATACTTCCAGGGGCGGAAGTCCCCAGGAGCGCTACTCAAGTCCCTGTGCGTCGTCCGCGGCGGTATGACGGTCCTCCCTTAAACTCAATTGAGAGGGGAGTGCCTGATAATCACAGTGAACAACGAGTGGCACCAAGACCCAAGAGAAAGATCCTGCGATGCAAAAAACCTCTTCTTCTCAGCACCTTCAATGTCCGTACCCTGCGGGCAAGGAGTGCCACCAGCAATGCAGAAGTGCTCAAGACTGATGAGCTCTGCTACCAGCTGAACCAGATTGGGGGAGGGATTACTGGAATCCAGGAGACCAAGATCAAGCATGAGAAAGACAGGAGGAAGATGGTTAACAGCTATCCAGCAGCATTCGGGTACACTCTGTACACGGTCTATGCATGGGAAAATGATCAGCAAGCAGCTACTGGTGGAGTCGGCTTAGTGCTTGGGAAAATACCGCACGAGCTTCTCATAGGAGTAGAGCGCATCTCGGACCGCATTATGAGAGCTGACTTCAGGGGCAACCCTGCCATGACAATACTGGTAGCCTACGCCCCTACAGAAGCTGCTGAGGAATCAGTCAAAGACACTTATTTCAGCCAGCTGCGCACAACCCTAGAAGCTGTGCCCCCTCACAACTTCCTAGCCATACTCACGGACGCCAATGCCAGGATAGGGAGAGACGACGCGCTGTTCACACACAGCGAGACAACCAATGACAATGGTCGTCGTCACCTGGAAGTGATGGAAGAGCATCACATAGTGGCAGCAAATACCCTTGTCCAGAAGCGCTCGGGTAAACTATGGACGTGGACTTCACATTATAACACCCATCACCAGCTGGACTACATTTTTGTGCGATCCAAGTGGAAGAACAGTGTCACTAACTGTGAAGCCTACAACACCCTTGGCTCACTCTTCTCTGACCACAGAATTGTGACTGCCACAGTGTCGCTACGCCTGCGCTCCATGAAGCCCAACGCCAACAATAAAATCACTAAGTACATATGGAGTGATCTGGCAACCAACAAGGAAATGCAAGAAAAGTATGCTGTAGAAGTTAGAAATTGGTACCAGTTGTTGCTGAACGAGTGTGATGAACCAGTTGCGAGAGACTATAACAAGTTTGTCCAAGCCACAGCAGAAGCAGCTAAGGAGTGTTTGAGACCTGCCCCAAGAAGCAAGAAGAAGGTAAAAAGTCTAGATCCTAGAGTGAAAGCACTGAGAGATGAAGTAGAGGAAGTCTATGCAGCATACCTGGCTGACAGAAAGAATGAAGCTTCTCGTGAGCATTACAGGAAGAAAAAGGAGGAGCTGTACAACGTCTACGCCATTGTAGACGTGCAGGAGCTGACTAATATGGTGACTGAGGCTGAGCAAGCACATGCAAGCTCGCAACACGGTGTAGCGTGGAAACTCATCAACGAGATCTCAGGCCGTCATCGTGCTCAGTCCAGCAAGCTGAAAGCAAACAGTCCAGAAGAAAGGGTTCAACTGTGGTTCAACCATTTCAGCCAGCTACTTGGAAGGCCCCCAGAAATCATCGACATAGACACCCCTGTTCTCACTGTATTCGACTCACTCGGGATCTCTGAAGACCCATTTACACCTGAGGAGTTTCAATCTGCTAAGAAGTCGATCCGCTGCGGTAAGGCCTGTGGTGAAGATGGCATCACGCCCGAGCTGCTCAAGTATGGAGGCCTGGATGATATTGTGCTAGGGTTTGTAAACCAGGCATACGAGGAAGGTAACATACCTGAGAAGTGGAAGACGCTAGTCATCGTCACAGTCCCCAAGAAAGGTGACCTAACTATTCCTGACAACTACAGAGGAATCAGCCTCATCTCTCTAGTCATGAAGCTGTGCAATCGCCTGATCATGAACAGATTGAGACCTTCAGTTGATCCCCCTACTCAGAAACTCACAGAATGGGTTCAGGCCGAAAAAAGAACAACGGTTGGACAGATAGTGGCACTGAGGCGTCTACTCGAGGGTGTCCGGGCTGAAAACCTCAGCTGTGTCCTGACATTCGTGACTTCCGGAAGGCCTTCCATACAATTCACCGTGGGAAACTTATGGGAGATTCTACGAGCCTATGGGTACCTGGAAGATCGTGTCAGCCATTGCCGCCACTACTCTGAAACGTGGGCCAAAGTCAGAACACCAGATGGGGACACAGAACCATTCCAGATCCTGGCTGGCGTGCTGCAGGGCGACACACTAGCTCCATTCCTGTTTATTGTAGCCCTTGACTATGCCCTCCGATGCCAATCAATGGCAGAGAAGAAGAATTAGGCTTCACACTCACTAAAAAGAGGGTTCCAGCCAAGACTCTTACAGACCTGGACTTTGCTGATGATATCTCACTTATCTCGAGGCTCTGTCCAGAAAGCCTGTGAACTGTTGGTAGAAGTTGAACGCCAGTGTCTGAAAATTGGTCTTGGCATGAATACCAAGAAGACTAAGGTCATGGCTGAAAATGTGGAGAACCCAGAGATCAGAACCTTTGACTGAACTGTTCTTCAGAAGTTGTCAAAGACTTCAACTACCTGGGTGCCTGGATAGCCTCAACTCAGAACGATATCTCGGAGACCAACAGGCTCACGCACACTTGAACAAATGGGGAAGTCAGGGGGAAGACCCTCAAGAAGATTTTGCACCCTTGGGAAAGGGCTGGGTTTTTTTGGAAAAACCGGGCCCTCATTAAGGATGAGTGGGGGTTAACCCGGAGGCCCCCGTGCTGGGTGACCATGTGGAAGTGAATATGGATCTTAAAAATTTGGGAAAATAGGAGACATGAGACAGTGGAATTGCTGGAAAGATAAATATTTGGGGCTGCCCCTGGAAAATCGGGGGGGAAATAACCGACATTAACGTAAAGGGATGGGGCATAAAGAAACGGCTCTGTGGCAAATGGGGGGAGGGCTTTCCATTTGCTTGGGTATTTTTTAATTAGTTTTCAACCAAAAAAAATTTAAAAAAAAAATAAAAAAGTTCGGCAGTTTTTTTTTAATTTTTTTCTCAAAAAACCCCCCTTTTGGTTAAATAAAAAGGGAAAAAAAATTTTCTTTTTAAAATTTTCGAA
>CM032661.1:38677401-38709976 GCA_019095985.1 Streblospio benedicti
GTTTAAGGAGTTTTAATTTTAAATTTACTGAGGCTCTAAATGGGGAGGGGGTTTTTGACCATTTTTAGATATTATATACAGCATTTTTTTTTCCTTGTTTACCTATATATCTTATGATAACAATGTATATGAATTGGAATATGACAAATGTCATCATTCTAAACATTCTTCAAAGAGTAAGTTGGGTATACTGGTTTTTCAACTATCGTATCTGAAAGATATGGGTGCTAATCAAAAACATGTTTCTTTTTAAAAAAAAGATGGAATTCTGGCTGCGCTTAAGAAATGGATTTCGGTATTCTACAGGAAATTCTGCACAAGAAACGATCATCAAACCTTATTTAACGTTTATGTGACTTTTTCAGACTCAGCTCCTGCTCTATAACCTTTACCGGCATGTTGTCATGGGCAGGGAAACAGGAAACTAAATCTAGAGGTTTCTAGGAATGAGATTTTTGCTTTCACATTTCTTGTCATCGTCAGCGGTCTACAGGAATCTCTTTTACAATGCACTTTTCATTGTTGCAATGAGATATGACGACAATTTACAAACACTACACCACACACATTGATAATATTAAATTTATATACATTATTTTATATATACTATTATTTATAATGAAAACGGTAACCATCAATCACAGGGCGTTTAATGCTTATTCAATTTTATCCTTCTTTTGACAAACCTCTCACCAGCAGATAGGATGTAGAAACAACAACATTGTTGTTAGTTGGATCACAGATTAGTTCAACTAATCTGTGTTTGGATTATGATATTATAGAATTTTGCTCTTGATTAAGAGCGCTCAAATACTTTATTTTGAAATAAATCTTGAAATACAAGTTGCCGATTGAATAGGGATAAATAATTGGTTTATATAATAAATCGACTGGCTAACATTGATAGTTGTGATAGTATTTTATAATTGTCACATAGTCTTTTGAAATATGACAGCCTTCTACCTATCAGAAAAAATAGGATGTAGATAAAATATGTTAGTTTTTCATTGTGTTATTAGGGTAATTGATGTGAAATGAGATATTGCTGTAATATTAAAAAAAAATGCATAACGGCCCCACCAGACAGGCCTGTTATGATTATATTGTAGATAGAGAAGCAGAGTCGGGTTTAGAGCGTGTTGTGTTTTCCTACTCCAGTTCTTTAAATTGTTTTTTATATATGCTAGCTCTGTTTATACAATTGTCCTTATGATAGTGCTGTTCTGTTTATAAAAAAATGATCCTATTGCAGAGGCGGTCTGTTTATGAAAATACTAATATAATTGGTGACATTGTCATTTGTGGGGCCGCAGGTTGCTGAGCATATCGAAATACTTCTCTCAACCTTTCCTTTTAGGTGTGAATCACTTGCGACCATCTGCACTGATTAAGGATGGGCTGGGCTCAAAAACCCACAATTCATCACCGTAAACGTTTAGCATCATCATATTATATCTAACAGCTATAGATACTGTGACACTGAATGTATGTACCATGGGCACATGAATTGTATAGGGCCAAAATGAACCGAGACTGATGAATGGCCAGTCTTTCTTTTACCCCTCGCTAAACAACTTCACAGTAGTCAGTAGTCTAAGTTGGTTTCTGCCCTCTACGATGCATATGCCCGTGGAATGTACATTGTCAAATAGATTCCCGTAGACCGACTTTATCATTTAGATAAATATCAGGTGTTAGTACACATACAGTCGGCTTATTTCTCATACACATGCAAACATTCTTTTCAGAACTATAAACGATGTCATATTCATTTGTAAACTTTTCACATATATAACGAAAAGTGTCTGTAAGCCTCTCGGAGAGGGAGATAGAATTATGGTGTTATCTGCATTGTGGATATGATTAAAATTACATTATTAAGATGGCAACCTATATCTGAGCTCTTACGTCTGCTGCTTAAGGTGTGGGGATTCATCCTTGTCGTGCACCATTAATTACAATAAAAGATGATGATAGAATTAAATTCCATTTAACAGAGAAACTCTTAGAGGTATACCAATACCATAACAGCTGAACAGTGAGTTTGTGAACATTTCTATCTAACAGTTAATGAAATAAATGCCAGTGATTTTGAAAACAATGTCATCTATATACCCGTGGGGATTTTTAATCACTTTCCTCGGGCGTTTTTACACTCTTTGAGCATTGCATTGAATAGAACATCACCTTTTACAGGTTTGTCTGTCCAAACTTCCTTTGGTTAACATGATCTAGAAAACTTGTCCAGATTTATTTTGCTGTGATTATATGTTCTGTTTAGTGTACATATTCTCCTTTTTCCCGACGCACGATTGTTACTTTTGGTAATCATCTTACAGTCACTTTCCTAGTGAGACCAACCTCGAAGCAGTCATCATAACGTCCTCTTTCAGTGAGACCCACGTGACCCCTGATTTGAAGTTGTGACGGGACCGCAAATGAATTGTAAAACATACGGATTAAGAAACATCTATATGTGTTTGGTAGATCCATAAATCTAGATAGCGTTTTACACGTTTTCATTTCCATCACACGCAAAATAGGCTCCGTAGGAGACGGGCCAGCTGTAGCTAGTCATTATAATTATGCATCATCTATAACTACAAGAAGAACGATTGGAGGGACTTAGGTGTGTGTGCGTAGTGATGATGGTGTGGAGGGGTGTTAGAAAGTGGATCGTGTGTGTGGGGGGGGGGGGCGAAACCAGTGGTGTGTGAGGGGGAGGGGGGGGGGCAGGCTAAACAAAACAAGAGGGCAGCGGAAAATGAGAAAACAGAAAAGAAAAATGGAGGGATGATGGTTTTTCTTGACAGCTTATACACTCAATACAAAGAAATGCGTCACTTTTACTTATAAAAAATGTTGTTTGACCCTGTCACTTTTTACCCCGCTAGAGTCTTTTAAATGGGGTGCTTATAAGAGAAATGGTCTGTTTTAGTATAACACTAGCTTGCACGCGTGGTGTCTAGGCCAGGAAAGACACCACAAGTGCATAGCACTAAAACACTAAAACAGACCATTGCCTATTATCTCTCCAGTTTATACGGAATTATTTAATTTGACGGTGTTGCCTGTTTACAAAGTAGGGAGATAACCTGTTCTCCTACGGCTCTTAGCCAATCAGAATCGAGAATGAACGGCAAACTGGGGAGAAAACTTGTTAACTTGTGCCGACATGTGCTCTCAGCAATCGGTGTACATAACGTGTACGTATTGCGCTGGTAGGTGTCTGCCCACCTTAACCTGAGTGGCTTTATACACAGTGACAGATCGCACGTTTTATTAGCAGAGGCGAGTCCCACAATTCATTGCCATTAATTGTTTATTGCCATAAACACCCAATCTGTCTGTTTGGGCTTTTGTGGGTCTGGAATGGTGGTGATTTGCGTGACGTTTAGCTTCTTTTTGAATAAGAATTTAACTGAATGATTGATGAAAGCGGTTTGCGATCATGTGTACGTATTCTCATAAGTTTCAACAGTATTATTCAATTCGAAAGTGATTGAAAATATTGAACAATACGTGTATTTATGAGCAGTGTGAGAGAAGGCAGCTTGAAATAGAGTCCAGTAAACAGATGGTTATTTGTGGTTGGGTGGCCATTTAGAATAGCACGCTCAATGCACCGAGACAGTACTAGAACTAGTAGTGGCAGACACAATGTTTCTCATAAATGGAGGCTAGCACATCAAATCGGTCCCTGAATGCGAGAGCCTAGAATATCAATTCGTCAAAAGGTGAGAAAAAATCGGCTGCCACTCTTCAAACATTGTATCTTTAACCGCATTGACTCGGTATGTCTACCCGCCAATTCATACCCCCTATTCAGGATTTAAGCAAAAACGCTGGACGATTTCATTCCCCAACGCTACGCGTATAGACGTTAGTAACCGTACGTAAACCGCTGTAAATAAAACGTGTTCCGTGCATAGACTTACTGGTTCATTGTTCTTGACGTTCGGAGAGTCATTGCAATGAAGTAATGACAAACAATAACACCACATAATTCAGGTAAAGTATTTATCAAGTGACCGTTATACTTTATATTGTCACGTGATAGAACATCGTCTTAATTGTCAGTGGCCTTGGCATGTTCTTGAAATGATACAATAATTCGGTGACCGATACTGTATGTAATGTCACGACATAGTACGCATATAGATCTACGACATTGTTAGACTGTAAAATATAACCAGTCGTAAATTCTCATCTGCCCCCCCAATCCCCACATTGGTCTAGCTCCCGTAAAATGTAAACACATATGAATTGGAATCGATTTTTATATTTAAATGGATGGCTGTTGTCTGCTACCAAGCCACCTTAATTCTTCGTCATCATAGGCCTCTGGTACATCTAGAGAACAATCAAATTACACAACAATAGTTTCTCTATCAACATCCTAGCCTCACCGAAACCTCCTCGGATGGGCCACGTGCTGACCCGACGAGTGGACGGGCACTTCAGAGACGCGAATTTGAGTCTCCTCTTTCTCGGTCACTTGTCAACGTATCTGTAGGAGTATCACACATGAAAAAGCATCAACAATTCAAGCTCTCTTTCGATTAGTGACAGTCCCATTGTCATACGCCTGAGAATAAGACACATGACTTTCCGGCGCATGATTACAATTCACGTTGATTACATTCGAAGGCAGCCAGACCATTTTTGGAGGTCGTAATTTATGAAAACTGGTCACAATTAACGTTGGTTACGGTTTTACACGGGATTGCCTGTTATCAGTCATATGACCCTCGGTCTAGCCGGGCTGTACACTTGCCGGTTGTTGATTCAGGCAGTGCTTTTGAAAGTTAGGCAATCAGAATAATCGATTTCGATTCTATATGATGAAGCTAAATTCTGATTCAGTTATAGGCAAGTCAAACAGTCCCTTCAGCATCTACATATAGTTGCTGCCTCAGCCATTATAGAAAAGGTAGCCAAACACATGCACCCTTGGGAATTTCTTTGTATCACTGGCAAAACCGGGTGAAGGTGGTGGTGGTGGGGTGTGTGTGTGTGGGGGGGGGGGGGGGTTACCCCCAAATTCAAGATTTATTTTGTTGTTTGTTTTCATGTGTGTATTTTTGTTTATTATCATATGAGGTATGCCACTTTTTCGGATGTTACCATGTGTACTCTCTGGCGACTTACGTGTATATTTCGTCTCACATTACACCCAGCATTAGCATTCCCAGGTTGAACACGAACAAACGCAGCTTGACGTGTTTTGTTGTAATATAGGCAGATTCAGGTTGTGGCAAAGGGGGCACCATCTTCTCATACCAAAATGTTTCATGTTCATCAGGTTTTAGGCATGTTCACTACCGATCGCGAATACGAAACCCATGGTACCCTTTAAATGCGCACCTGAAACCTGGATCTGCCAATGGTTTTAAGGTAACAGCATATCACTAGCACGGTTGTTCATAACACAGAGCACTTACCTAGTGAGGGTAAGGGGTTATATTGATGGATGGCCAGAATAAGACTGCACTATGATTTATTATTGTAAGAAATGTTTGGTACATCCATATTTACATTATTTAGGTACCAGTGCAGTCGGTGGTGGTGGTGCCGGTTGTCATTCCTCCCAGCTGTCAATCACCCCTGGCCGGCCCCGCCTCCCTTGGGCACCTATCGGAGCTACTCGATTAGAACAAGACGGTATCGGCGTCTCGTGTCACATGTCGCGCCGGTTTCACCGGCAGAGCAAACCGAGTAGCGTTGACTAAAGGATATGGCATTTGGCAACTATATAATTACTGGGTAACGTGCAACCATTTTTGTTACATTTTGTTTGTTGATGCATTTTGATAAGTTGGAATGTGTTTTTATAAACAGCTGCTTGATTTGGCAATGCTCGAGTGGAAGTTTCGTCTACACCCGGCTACTTTATATTGCGATTGTTTGAAATATGGTGTAATGGAATGTCAGTTAATCTACACAATTAGTTGTAAGCCCATTTTTATGAACAATGAGAAAAAATTTGAAAAACAGTATCCCCGTTTCCATCTATCAAAGTGTGTCGAATTATTCTCACCAAAATTTAAATTTGGCAATTTCTTACATTTGTATTCAAGAATACTGTAAATCGATATTACCTATGAAGGACTCGTGGGTTAATTACATATACCTCACGGTATCACTCAATCATTCTATATCTAACAAGTATGTAATCGCTATTGGCCATTCATTAATACCTTAATACTTTAATTAATTAACACTATGCATTAGTCTAATATACCTACCTATAGCGGTCATTTTCGTTACTATCCTTTGAAATGATATAGCAATGGAAATCAAGTTATCAATTTTTATTTTCGCTGTAAGGACTGCCACTATTTTTACTAACACTAATTTAATATACATCCGGTCAACAATAGCATACCGTACGTAAGGGCACCGAATGATATAAATAACCTTACGTATTGGCATTTGCTTCATGTCATAAAATTATGATCAATTTAATTACTTGTAAATGAATACTCTGCATCTACATCTGTGTTGAGTTGTCGAGGTTAGCATTACAGTTGATGATTTACAACCTCCTGGATAGTGTGTGTGGGTGAAGAGAAAGGAGGATAGCGTTAGTAAGGGTGGGGATGGGCCGATAGTGAGGGGAAAACAAGGATACAAGCAATAGTTAGTAGTGCAGGTTAAATACAAGGATAGAGTTAAAGATTAGAAAGGGGCTGTGGCAAGACTAGCCTTAAAGGTCTCCAGAGATGGCGTTGTGGCTATGTCCATTGGTAGGCTATTCCGAAGTTTTACGGTCGATGGATAACAAGATTTCCTTAATAGTCTGCAGTTTTTGCTAGTTTGAAATATGACAATGGATGAGTTCTTCTAGTTCGTGAGATTGCAAGGTGAATATATTTTGATGCGCTGATGTTGACAAGTCCATGGTGAATTTCATAGAATGTGCACAATTTGATTTTCTGCCTTATTGTCTCAAGTGTTTCCCAGTTGAGGTCTAGCAGCATTTCCCTGGGTCTAGAGTCTACTGGCATTATGAAATCGACTGGTTACGTATGTCGCTGCTCTGAGCTGGACAGGCTGTATTCTCTATATATCCCCTCTGGGCTCAACTATGGATTTGGTCATTTATGCCATATCCTCTGAGTTTATAAAGTAGTCTTTGCAGTGTTGATTCTAGGATTTTCTAAAAAGGGGCCAAATGGCCCATTGTCCTCAAAAATATGTGCCAATAGCACAAAAAAAATAGCCATTTTTTATTGTAAACTCTCAAGATTAATAAAATGATATTTGAGTTTTAAATGTGATGTTTTAGTCACTATTATAGTTTTTTATCTATTTTGTTTAATATTGATTAGTGCACGTTTGGGCATGGGTCTGACATATCCTGGTGACCGAAAAGCTTGGAAAGGGACAGTGGAGATGTAGTCTGGGCAGCCAGGTCACACCCTCTGAACTACGAATAATGAGGTTCTGCTTAAATAAATGTACAATTTAATTGATTGATTGATTGATTGATTGATTGATTGATTGATTGATTGATTGATTGATGGATGGATGGATGGATGGATGGATGGATGGATGGATGGATAGATAGATTGATTGAAGAACAAAAAATCACTAGTTCTGAGGCTTCATATAGGAAAATATTCTAAATACATACCTGATCTATATGACACTGTCAGTTCTTATATAGTTTATATTATTGTTTAAAAACTTCAGCAATGACCCCAGAATTCTTCTGATGACTACATTGCATCAACTAGTGAAGTACTAGTACATTGAAGAATAAAGAACTTAACACATAGAACTTAACACATAGATCTATACACTACGTTTATTTTAAATTTTACTAATATGTTTTAGGGTGGCCCGGTGGAACTGGACTGAGTCATTGGTGATTATGATTCCTAGCCTTATAACGCTCTCTTTTTTTAACACAGGGGCTATATTTGCATTAAGCCATGGACTAGGTATCACCACGGTCCAGGCTATGTTGAAAGATAAAGTGAACTGTTGATGTTATTTCTATGGCTATGTCTTTCAGAACTCTAGGACGCATAGCATCACGTCCAGTGGCTTTAGAGAGATTCAGTCCGACTAACAACACTTTGCTACTCCCTAGATAGTTATCTTAATTAACGCCATTCGTTAATGGAAATTGTCCACTAGGTGTAGGTAGCTGTTACACATCCATATTAAGGTCTTGTGTGAAAACACTTTGGTACACTTTTTGATTTCGATGTACATATTCCTTATATTTAGAATCAACTACATATGGCATAAACAATTATGGTGGCCATGAAAACATACCTAAATAAGTGGACAAAAACAATCGGATTTATTACCCTAAATTAATCCAAAGTTGTATTGGCCACTTGATATCTCCAGACATAGTATTCAATAACTAATTGTGTTCATTGATAGGCCAGTCACCCGGGCATGTAATTAAGATTGATATAGACATATAATACCATGTTAATCAAATATTTATCAACTTTACACCTTTTTACAGGACCTGTAAATGATTAACATACCAAACTGAATATACACAGCTCATAAAATTTAACCACGCATACTTTTATTGTCTTGTAGTAGAGAATATTGATAGTTCCATTATATAACATGATTATACTCAGCGAAATTATGCATCACATACATGTACATGTGATGTTGCTAGTCAAATTAACTTTTACTCAGTGTTTGCTATGCACGGTACTTCCTCATGAGCCAAATAAGTTAAACGGCTCACAAAACATCATTGCACGAACCTATAAAATTGTGACAATCATTTTACTTATTCTGATGCTAAACTCGTGCTTTAGGCTTCGGCTTGCCTTGTTTTGCTGATTGTGCAAAGTGCAATTGGTAATCATATATAACTATAACTATAATTCGAAGACATTCAACAGAAATGTTTAAAACGTAGTCATAAATAAACCAAGAGTCGATGTAAAGCATTAATGTTTGAGTATGTTTCTGTCCGAAATATATGGTTTTCTGTGTGCGCCAGCAAAGCCTATGGCACACTCGGTAGTACAGCTTCTCTACTGCCAAAACTCAAGTACACCGTGTGGATTAGTGTGTGTACTGTGCCACGGAAGTGCAGCGAAAGTACATTTTTAGGCAAAACGGAGATAGTAGAGGGAGTTTGTCATGACAAAGTTTCCCCACCACCAATCAAACATTTGTCTGGCCAAAGGTAGACAGTACAGTGCCACTACATCAAACCCTACGTAATTACATGCCGCAGGCACGGGAAAAACGTACTGTCAAAGTGTCCACAACGCCGGTTGTGCCAAAGGCTTCAGAATGTGTTCAACAAAAAAAGAAGAGATTTAGCATACAGCGCATTGGAACACATTGAAAAATACCATAATTTCAACAAACACTGATGATTGAATGTGCGCCACATGAACAAATAAAAGACGTCCTCTCACCTGATGTACCACTTAACTCAATATCAATAATTAACCCAATGTGAAATTACAGCTCTGCTAATGGCAGTGAACGACAATGTTAGTGAGTTCAAGTGAAACTCCAACCCACGCCACTTTCAAGCTACTCAATAAATATTTAAAAATATGACACATATCTTATTGAAAACCAGACCCGTATAGTGGTCTCTATTTTCTATTTATATGGAAGAAAGTTTAAGACCTAATCTTTTATATGTCAGAAACGCTAAGACTACGAATTACTTCATGGCGAAATAGTGTAATTGTGTCTTCGTATTGGTTCAATATATATATTACCTGAGTATTCTCAGAAAACAGGGCCTACTTTTCTTAAATAGTAAGAACGTTAATTGAATACCTCCAATTATCTATAGTCTAGTCAATTAACCCAGTTTAAATTCACATGTATTATTTAGGGTGTGGTGCTACTGTTTTATTCTCAAGGAAACCAGTGTGTCACACGACAAGCTATCATACACCCGCGTGACCATAAATGCACGGGAAAGTGGCCGTTTTGTAATGATATTTCAGTATTTAAAGTTGCTATAAATTGTTGATTGTGAATTGAGATTCATTACATATGTATCATTGTATATCATAGTAGACAGTTTTTAGAGCAGAGGCTGCTTCTAAAAGTTTCAGTGGGCTTTATCAGTACTAATTAATACAGCAAATACAAGTGCACTACGGTTTTGGCGGTAATGATGTTTTCCCCTAAAACACTTATTCTATAAATTATTGGAAATGATTCACATTGAAATGCCCCACTCACACGAGAATTTTGATGTTTCTACATAACTTGGAAAGATGTACTCACTTGCAGGTTATCTTTTTAATAATCCCTAAATTAGGTTAAGATTTTACATACAATGATTGCATAAATATCAATGGCACTGTATAATATCACGTGCATTTGGATATTATTAGCAACTGGAAGTTATGAACTCCTTCACTGATTTAGACCAGTGGCTGTCCCAGTTGTGCAAATTCCTCTTACATTCTAATTTGGCTCTAACTGGTATAAAATGAGTATATTTGCAAATTTAAAGGTTGAAAATGATGAAATTTGAGCAAATGTGCACGATATCTTTCAAGGTTTCTAGGAAGCAAGAAACTTTTTTTTTGTAGGTGCGGCATTTTACTTCAAATCATTTCTAAAAACAATAAAGGTGTCATAGGAAAAACAATTTATCTGGCAAACAGATAGTGGAATAGAATTGCTGTCAGCACAATACTGTATGCAAGAACAGAAAGAGAAAAGGGTGAGCGTGAATCTTTCAACACTTCCCACATTATGATGAATTCAATTAAGTTTCTAATAAAAGATCCTTCTCCAAACCCCTACCGTGCGTCTTCCGCAGTTGTTGGCGACTTAGTGTAAGAACAATCGTAGTTATTATGTTCTACCTTAGCCTATCACAAGGCCTTTAAATGATATGACATGAAGGCCTATTCGAAAAGCTTCTGTATGATGCAAATCTTGCTAAAGATTTTGCAAACGTGACGTCATTAACTAAACGCACATGGCTTCTATTCTAGAACAACAATCTATTTTTAGAGCAGCTGTAGTTGGGTATTTTCCCGTTTAAGAATGTGGTACTGTTCATTTGTAATGGAGAAGCTTTGATCAAGATCACATAATGTCGTGGCTAATCCTTACCTGGAAAAATCTCCCATGCATGCTGTTGCTTCTACGGCTGCTGCTAGTGAACACTGGTTTTAAAGGCTATAACAGGCCATAGTGTTTGAGGCTGTATATTTAATATCAAATCAGTGGGATTCCCGGTGTTTTATAAAAGACCTTATATCTATTAGAGCTAGAGACTGTCACAATTGCACTTGCTTTTCTTCTTTGCACTTGATATATGGTTTACGTGAGCATTTTCTTGTAATAATAGAGGAAGCAACTATTGGATACAAGATCTTTATAAAGACTAGTTCTACCTCACAGGAAACCAAATCGAATAGTTATGAACATTCGTGACAATCTTACTGGGGCATTAACCATGTAGTCACCGTGCCTGGACTGATATTTCTAATACAGTGTGATTCGAGACTGTATCTATTCCTTCCCTGGCCAAAGCACGCCACAACACTCTAAAACAACCCACCAAACTACAGAGTGGATATCGAAGGTAATATAAAGAGAGTAGTTGACAGCAATCGGATAGCTCACCAGTTGTTGTGACTGGTTTCTGTAAGGTAATTCACACTGAGTAACCCGAAGCCGGCGCCGTTTCAGCCATCGCCCATACTTATACCAGACGACTTCGCCTCTTTGCGCCATTTTGCGTCTTGTCTCCCTTCCGCAAAGTTACTCCTTTGCTGTGTTGAGAGAAACTTGCGAAGATGAAGGTTTGGTGAACTTTTAAGTGTGAAATTCAACGTGGTATGTACACAGTCAGGTAAACGTGTAAACAGCAGGGTTTGGTGAATTTCAACTTTTGTGCCGGCTTTGAGTTACTTTGAAATATATAACGTGGTCGTTTGGTGAGGGTCACATTTCGTCATTTCTAGCGTGTTTCACAACGGCAAGGCTAATTGCTGTGGGGTGATTTATCCTACTCGGTATATTCCACGCTGGTTTTGCGTACGTTAAATTACGGCTGTCTATTTTGTTTGGAAGACTGTGTGTGTAAACCTACCGAGAGTGTAAAGAAGGAGTGTTTTGGGGGTGTCTTAACTTTGGGACACTCCCATACCTCGTCTCCAGTCATGCGTAAAAATCCCCCCCCCCCACCAGGCGAGTTACCATCCTGGTTTCCGAATTTGTAAAACTGAATGATGGGGTGGGGTGGTGATTCCTTGCTCTGCAAAAAGTGGGATATACATGTATATCCAGCTAGGGGGGAAGGTACGACCTGGATACCAGTCTCTTAGGGCTGGCTAGCATGACTGCACAATGTGAAATATTTGGTTGACTTACTAGCTCAAATGAAGGCACTCGTGGTACTTTGCTAAAAATATAGAAATAGATATGGAATATGAATTAATCTAATTTTGATAAGTTGCTATGAGGTTTTATATGGCTTTTATAAAGTCGTATTTAGCAACTATTTTTACGTATATGCTGTGTGTATATTTTATTATTGGTTGTGTATAGATCAGTATTTATTTCTATAAAGCATCGCAATAGCGTTGTATGTTTTCAAGGATACAGCAAGATTCACTCAAATATACATGCATTGTAACTTCGTCTTTCATTTGTTTTCAGGTTTTCTGAAGTCACAAGGCAGCTGAAGTTGAATTTATCCTAAGAAAATTGAAAGTATTCTAAGTTTACGGGAGTGCAGTTTTAGGGACAGTTATTTTTATCTACTCACTGGGATGCAGTGCAATACAAAACTGTGAGGGAGCTGATCAAACTTGAACATTTCATGCAGTGCAACGTTAATTATACAATTGGGATATTTTTGTGGTAACCTGTAGATTGACGTTTTGATTACATCTGTACCGGCCGTCATTTGAGAAAACGCGATTAAAACTGTGTCAAGTAGCAAGTGACAGAGATTTTTGTGATAAGGATTTTAACAGGACATGTTAGCAGTATATTTCGGCAAAACAAGCAAATACATTTACCAGGAACTTAATTTTTTGGTTTGTTAATTGGAGGACTTAAATCTTTAAAAAAGGGACAAACAGAAAGAAATCATAGCACAAATTAAAAGACTGATGCGTAAAAGTGCATACAGTATAGTATAAACAGTGACAGTTACAACTATTCAGCTGAAACAGAGTTACCAAGAAATAATTATATTTTTTATGGAATAACAATATTCTAAACCTTTTTAATCAATAGTAGATCAAATGCCATCAATGAAGGCCACAGAACAATAATTTTCCTCCATACAAACCCAATGTTATAAACTTTTCACCACCAGCATATTCACACAAAGGAATTGTCCGCCATGTTGCTATGTCTACTTCCGGTGTTGAGCGTCATTTCCGGTTGGCTAGTGATTGACAGCGCCTCTGAGGGTGTGGTCAAGGACTACTCGGGGTGAGTAGATCAAAGAGCGTTTCATTACTTTCCTTAACATTGATCCATAAGCATTTATGCACTCATACATTACTATTATAAGATGGTAATTTACAAGCAGTTTCTATTCTTTGTGGCATGTACATCTATTTATAAGCATACTTTCACATGCAAGAGATGTAAATCGCTCAAGCGATGAGCAGACAGCGCTTTGAACGATTTTTTTCTCTCACAAAGTAGGCAATTTTGATACGATTTCTCAGGGGATTTCCTTGTGATAGACACAAAGAAGGAGGGTATGCATTGAATCTTAAAATGACCACAGCAAGCAATTTTTCATGCCATGAGTGGGAAAAAATCCCTTGGATGTGGAAACGAAGTGACGTATCTCTTACGTAAGAACGTTTGTTATATAAGCCCCGTGTTGTATATGCAATGAACAGATATACACATTTAGTAATTCACTATCTATTTGTCATTGACTACCCTGCTTCTAGTCGTCTTAGTTTATAATATTCGTCACTGTAAAATATCGGCTTATCCATCGCCAGTTCCTATGGTTCAGTTTCCACATTTTAAGGTTCAATGCTAATGCAGTCAGTGCAGTTGGCAGCCAGAGGACAGGTGCTTGCAACTGGCTCATGTGTGAACTTGACTTGGTGAATTTTTGGCCGATAATCAACGATGCGTTGCGTCCGTGTCGTGTAAACGGATGGCTTTGTTGAGGTGGATATTGATCTCGTATGTGATGGACCTGGATTGGGGAGGTGGGGGTGGGGGGCACGCAATGCCAATGCTTTGCGGAATGTTTGTATTGAGTCGATTCCATATTTCCAAGTCAAATCAGCGAATGACATTATTTTAATGGAATTTGATATACAGAATAATTCAGTATATTTGAAATTGAAAATACTATATCAACCAGCCAATTCTAATTTATCAGTCAGTCTGGCCAGATTTGAGATAAACAGTCTGGTAAGTAGTGAGAAATGTAAACGTAGCTGTGAAGTCAGAAAAATCAAGAGGTATATAGCCTTTAGCAGCCTAATAATTCAACGCATTAATCAATTAGAAATCTGAGTATAGCCATGTGTAGTCACTGCAGGATGGGCGAAAGGAAATAGATATATAGATATTACAATTACAACCAGGAAGTCTCTCACCCACACCCAAGGTATGCACACCATATTGACGTATTGGCAATATTGCTAAGTGCTTGGTTTGCAATACAAGCCCATTTTCTTTTCTTTTTAATAAAATAATGGTGTATTGTTTTGTAACATAATCTTGGCACATCTATATTACTGCTGCTTAAATACAAAGTAAAATATATTAGACACATGAACCGATCATGTGGTTTTAGAAAAATGGCAAACACATAGAAGAGCATGTGCATTAAAAGTGTCCATTGCTTATCTATATTTTGTGTGTAAGCTACAACAACCATCATCTAACCAAAACATCACTTCAGCGGAAAACGATGGCTAAAATAAAAAAACTCTCAAGGTTGACAACATATCACCATTACGAAAACTCTTCACATTTAAACCCCCAAATCCCCTATCACCCTGTTTACATCCTGCAGTTTACCCTCACACAGCATCAATCCACCAAACCTCAGGGCTAATAAAGCTCACGCCCTACACCGCTCGTGTGCATGCCAAATCAAAATTAATCAGGCGCCCATTATTACATCAGCTACAAACACCTTTCTTTGGCGACACAATGACCTTTTGTGTGAACTGGGCCTGCCAGACAAAGCAGCTCATTACCATAATGCCTGCTGCGGTCACGCCAAACAACTTACCGCTTTTAAGCTACTACTTCCGCAATATGTTTCGGTCGCCCGCTGCTTTAATGACAGACTGCACCGCGGTGGCGCTTCCTTAGCAACGCTATCACAGTAATACTGCAATTGTACTGATGAGATGAAATTGTAGCTTTGTTGTCTGTTGTGGCGGGGATAATGGGCGCTGTAGTATTATCACCCCCACAATCATCATGGCTATGTAACAAAGTTAGAAGTCATTGCCAGTAAAGTTTACCATTTCTCTGTTAGGCCTACACAGAAAGGCATTTTAAATTATGGAAACAGTGACTCTTAGAGCTGCCATGTATGATGTACGGCATTTACTACGAGCTCCATTTCTTGTGTGTTTGCATATAATACGCCAAATCATACTTAGTATATAACTATGATGTTATGAGATCAATACTTAGTTTGCACGTATGTATACAAGGTGAGCTACCTGATAGGCCATCCGTTTGATATTGGGTATACGTGCTCTTCTGATTCATTGGCATTATAATTGCAGATATTTTTTTAATTTGAGTGAATACCCCGCAGCCATCAGTTTTTGATGATTATAGCAGAGGGAGTTCACGCGGTGTTGGTACATGGACCTCCATAGGCAGATTAGGTAACCAATTGAGCCTCAGGGGTGGGGGATCACGCTAGCTATTGTTTTGAAACTAGGTGAGTTCTTTTACGTGCAGAGATGTGGCTCTCCTCTACACGGGACACGCATTTTAACGAGGCTTCCGAACCTCCTGCTTGGCGTCGCCACCGTCTGGTAGTAACACTGTGCTGTGGCGACGTGCTGTGTGGAGATCAGCAACTCAGTGGCAGATGCACGATGTAACGGTTTTGGCGACACTGTGTCTGCCATGACCGGGGCGCGAACTTGCGATGCAGGCAAATCACGTTTTCAGGTCGTGTGCGCTAACGACTATTGAGGACCACATTATATATATATATATATATATATATATATATATATATATATATATATATATATATATATATATATATATATATATATATATATATATATATATATATATATATATATATATATATATATATATATATATATATATATATATATATATATATATATATATATATATATATATATATATATATATATATAATTAAACGTGATTATTGAAACGAAACTTTCAAATACGCCAAACTAATGTTACTACATGACAAAAGCATGGAAAACTTCATGAAACATAGCAATGTCTACTACGCCGTTATAACTACTGATTGTAATGACCATAAGTCGTAGACATGCTAGACTCGCATGATCTTGGCGATTGAAACTCGTGGAAGTACTACCACTAGCCGAATTAGCACTCTGCGCACATTGCGCACGCGCCTACCAAATTGAAAAAGCAGTATCTTTTATTCTCTATCAACCAGTCTCGTGGCGTGAGTTCCCCAAGTTGCATTACAGAGTCTGGTCGAACGAGGCTAGGTGTGTTTCAACGTTCATCCTTTTAGAGAACACGTGACAACATGTGAGAAGAAGTTCATGTGATTCATGGAACGGGTATATTAGCAAATTAAACATTGATGTGTGCGTCTTGACATTTTTTTAAAAATAAAATGTTAAGTCTGGGTCGAGTTTTTGGTTTTGCACGCATACAGAGTTTTCATTCTTGATACTTCCTAATTTGAATTAATTGCATTTTTTGTAATTCTGAGAGTATATATACCTACTACAGTAGGTGCCTACAGACCTCATATATCCACTGTTAACTTCATGCCATCAAATAATGGCATGATAAATCTATAAAAGATATGCATATGGTAAATCAATAACGACGTCGATGAACTCTATATTTTTGATCAAAAACAAAACAATTGCCATTTCAATTCATTTGTTGTCAAGTGATTAATATCTGCCATTACAGTTGTTGTGATAGCTTTTCATGGGTCACCAGTAATTTCTCAAAGCATGCTCAGTGTCATATGCCAAAATCTTCAAAAAAGATCAATGCTATACTTAATTTCAGTGCATGCAATTATTACATTGTTGAATGCAACTTAAACGTAAATCAAGCATTCAGTGTTAGTTTCTATGAGCCCTTTGAAAATTTATGAAATGGCTGTCACTGTAAATGGATCATAAACTTCATTTCAAATATGAAGTGACTTTTTATTGGTAGGTTTCTAGTCCCTTTCTCCATATAGTCCTACAGTTCAAGAGCTTACTGCTGGATAAGTGCTATAGATTGTATATGCACATCAAATTTTATAGTTCATACATGTAGTTACATCGAATTTATGCTGTACCCCATAATAATGTGAACAGAAAGCAACACTATTTAACCCATTCATATTTAATAGGGCAAACGTAAACCAGTTTTCGGCCGTCTCAGAATCAGGCCTTTCTATTGAAAACTATACTTTTACATACATTAAAGCAACGTAGAAACGTAAAGTAGGTTCTATTACGATTTGCCAAGAATATTTTCAAACGTGAGGCTGTTGCCGGCTTTAAAATGACAGGTTCAGAGCATATCCTTTTAGAAATTTCAATTATAGAACAATGTCATTTTGAGAAATATCCTTTTCCATGACTTCACAATCAGTTTTTACCGTGATCCACTAGAAACCCTGATGGGTATATTAAAGTGACGATGAAAGTCTTCCCAAAAAATTATTTACCTCCAAAATTTAACTAAACACATTATTTTCAATAGGAAAATTTTTCCTTTATGAACTTATCTCAGAACCGACCATTCCCTGATGTTTCGGTTTGGCTCCATTAGCCGTTATGAAAGCAGAGAAAATGCCCGGGTTAGGTTTGCACGATGTGCTCAGGGGCTGAGTATTTTTCATCGCTTATTTGGAAGCAGGAATAATAAGTAGGTAGTCCAGTGACGTTCATTGAAAACAGAATCGCCTCAAAAGAAACTGAAGAGAATGACAGGAGTAGTTCATTACGATGATATCATTATTATATTAACTGTGTATTACACACTTTATATGCACTTAACAAACCAAACCCATGTTAAAATACCCCACACTCACTGCGTTGATGTATCCAATCACACATCAAGATCGCTTTTTTATGAAGAAATCAGTGCACGCCCGCTAACTAAATTGAAATCGAAATCAAATGTAAGGTGATTTTATTTAACCGTGTGGGTTTACTATCACAGGCGTTCTCATTAAACAATAGTCAGACAGTCACGAATACTTAAGTCGAACGATGGCCATTAGTCAATTCTGCAAGTTTTTGGTAATATTGGATTAGTCGCTTGAATTGATACAGCTCACACCAGATTTTGCAAGGCCAGAAGCATGTTCGTCCATGCATTTTTCTCGTCTACTGCTGAGTAAAAAACTATACGGTTCGTTACATTGAGACTGGGGCTTTTTTTATAAGACCGTTCTTTTGAGTTTTGCCAATCACAACAGTTTTGTTTTAGCCAGTAATTATCACGACAATGATCGAATAGAAAGGTTTGAGCTTGCTCTTGTCATTAAATCAAGTGTTTTTCCTTGATTAAACATATTAAAAATCATGCATTATGCTAGTAATGTAAATGGAGACAAAAAACCCTCAGTTGTGATGGTAAGGCATTTTTTGTCACTAGTCTAAAACTGTCGAAGAATGACATCACTGTTTATATGCATATACAATGGCGATATTCCGGGGACTTTTTGTCCATGAACAGGCCTAAAACACATCCCTCTTGGGACATCCCGATACGAATGGGTTTAAATAGGGCAACGTAACCAGTTTTCGGCCGTCTCAGAATCAGGCCTTTCTATTGAAAATTATACTTTTTACATTAAAGCAACGTAGAAACGTAAAGTAGGTTCTATTACGATTTGCCAACAACAACTCTTCGGTCTTAACATATAACATAGCATATCTTCACATATTTCGCGTTCTTGTCATTTTCCTCTGATTTTCCCGGTTGCCACTTCAGTTTTTACCGTGATTCACTAGAAACCCTCAGCTTTGTCCATAACAGTCTACCCACGGTGTACTAAAATGTACGAAACACATTATGATTTCACCATATTTTTCCTTTGATGAACTTCCAGAGAAAAACATTCCCTCTTGTTTCGGTTTGATACTAAGGATTTGTGAGACTTCGTTCATAGGGATAGGAGGTGTGCGATGGGGTGTACAATTTATCCAATCAAGATCGCTTTTTTCTGAAGAAATGCACGCCCGCTAACGAAATTGAAATGGTATCATCTGTAATGGGTAAACTATGTAACCGTGTGGGTTTACTACCCGCAAGCGTACTCTCTATACTATAAGCAAGAGTCAGACAGTCACGAATACTTAAGTCGAACCATGGCCATTAGTATAGTACTGCAGCCATTGGTAATATTGGCCCGCTTGAATTGTCACAGCTCACACCAGATTTTGCAAGGACAGAAGCATGTTCGTCCATGCATTTCTCGTCTACTGCACAGTAAAACAAATCGAGTGCAAACATTCGTTACTGTGAGACTGGGGCTTTTTTTATATACCGTCTTTGAGTTTCATCGTTGGCAGTTTTGTTTTAGCCATTAATTATCACGACAAGCCTCGAGGGAGAGGTTACGTGTTTGCTCTTGTCATTACTTCAAGTGTTTTATGGTGATTAAACATATTAAAATCATGATGCTAGTAATTAAATAGAGATAAAAAAGGATTGTGCTGCGATGGTAAGCATTTTTGAGGGGATGGGGGTACTGGCGAAGAATTATTCGGCATGTGTTGTTGAGCATATACAGAATGTAACCACTGTTTTCCATGAAGCTCTGCAAGAACTTTGTAAGATATTGTTTAACTTGTTGAATTCTATAACCATCATTCGTAGGTATCTCCAGTACATGTGTACTTGCAACCCGACTCGGTGGTGGCGTATCTGTACAAATACATCTGTAGACACTGGGAAAACGATGTGGCCAACAGTTATGTTTCATGTCTTTGAGTAAAAGTATAGGGGTAACTCACAGGAGAGCTTTAAACAACAGTGAAGGACCTTCTCTTTAATGATACAAATATCTAATATTTACGGTCACTAAGGCCATTCGACAGTTGTTCCTATGAGAGAGTTAAGGAGGTAGCCAGACCGTGTTGTTTTTAATAAGTGCGGGCTTGGCGAATGTCGTGATGCTGTTCATATTACATCAGTCTCATATATGGCAATGTCCTTGTTATCAATATCGCTATTAATTGTTGGTGACCATAATAAGGGGTAATTAAGTTGATTGATTCACGCAGTACACCATGTCTACACGATAGTCAACTTCAGTGACTTCTTCTAAAAATAAAAAAATAAAGTACTTATTACCAGAAAAGGGTATATTCCAAGAAAATAAATATTGTGATTAAAATAGAGTACGCACGTGTGCACTCTGCGTACACTTTTGCTGTATCTCCCTGGAAACAGGTTCTACCGTATGCCTCAGGAGCAGAGGCTGGCTCTAGCAGAATTCAAGAGCCAGCTCTCATCACTGGCTACCGAGCCAGTTACTCGCATCTGCATAAAACTCCTGCGTGGTGGTCTGCAGATTAAATACCTAGACCTAGACCTCGACTCTGCCTATGTTTCAGCCTGCTTCTATATCAACTCTCATCTTGCCCTTGCAGGCACAGTCTGGTGCGGGTGACGCCTTCCCACCAGAGCCACCTGGACGTCATCAGCTCCGTCCACGAGACCCTGCCCGGGGTGAGTGTCGTGCACAGTTTTCAATACAGTACACCCTCTCTCTATTCAGTGCACTTGTTGGACAGACTTACAATGGTCTCAATGGACAGGTGATCTGTTCCCATCAGATGGATTTTGAAGGATTGGGACCGAGAAAAGTAGTCTTTGTAAATAAATTCATTGGATTTCTTTTTCATATAAATAGAAATATTGATTTTGTGATAAATCCATATATACTCTACACATGTACTATGTAAGAGACGGTGCAATATTTACCCGGCAGGGGGGACCGTGCATTTGGTTGGGGGGACAGGTACGTTTTTCAAGATGCAAAGTATAAGGACCTGATGATTTTTCATTCTCGTTGGGCATGGGACATGTACTTTTTTTCAGCTGCTGAAATCCCACTTCGACGTGAGCGAATCGGTACAAATTAATCACGCGAATATTCATGGGAGGGAACACAGACTTTTTTATGAATGGAGGTCATCGGACGTTATTTTTTTTTTCATCACATCAGCATGGGACAAGACCTTTTTTTTCAAACAAGCTTTTCAATATGTACCACTATAGTCCCCAAGCCTGGTAAATATTGCACCGGCCCTAATATGTCCAAAAATATTAAGACCATGAGTTACTATATATGGATTGATACACAATCAATATTTCTATTTATAAAGGTAGTCTTATTTTAAAGATAAGGGTGGTCTTTGTATAGGCGTGGTCATAATTGCTGGTTCTACTGTACTGCAGAATTCATCTCAGTTTTAACGGAGTCATGTTTCCAACATAGCAACTGGTGCAGAGTGAATAGACAATCATCGCAGGCACTCTGCCAATCAGTACAGGTCGTGATGTATGTCTAATCAAATGTCTACTCGATCGGAAACCATGATAGGTAACGTTAAGGGGGGGGGTCGTCCAAAAAGGTTGGCGGGAAATCAACCTTTCTGATTCCTTTGGGGAGGTCGCTGAACTTTTTATCAAGCTATGTTATATTTGTTCAAATATTTTCTTTTAGCAATGCAATGACTATATAGAGGACTTTTAGCGGGTGTGTGTGGGGGGGGTCACTCAACTTTTTAAAATGTTGATGGGGCGGTCGGTTAACTTTTTCTTCTAGCCCTCAAAAATGGACGCCCCTCCCCCTCCCCGGTATGGTTATTTATGATCTTTCCCTTAGGCAGATGTGCTACAAGAGTTTTTTTTTTATAGATCTAATTCTAGTTATTTATTCGGACACTATCACCATACTTCTAGCGGTTATGTCTGATGCTGGCAAAAAGGGATTGCACAGTTTTATTTTCATATATGAATTGCTCAATATAAATGATCGATGGCAAGCTTCAACAAAGCACAGGCTGGTGTCACCAAATTGTTGAATAGGGCGTGGGAACGTGTAGTATTGTGGTGGAAGAAAAACAAGAAAATTACACAGTTGCATTATACAGTTCGGACAGGCAGATCCAGGGGGCGCAGGGGGCACACGCCCCTCCCCCCCCCCTTTTTTTCCCACCAAAATACTTCGTTTTCATAGGGTTTTTCATGAAATTCCGTAAGTGCGCCCCCTCTTTTCCTCAAGTGCGCCCCCCCCCCTTTCCCAAAACCTGGATCTGCCTATATATGGTTTGATTTTTCTCTCTGCCGCTAGGTGGATGTATGGCGCAGCCCGACGCTGAAGCGGTCTGGAGAGGTGCAGGTGCCAGCGCACCTGCTGCCTGACCTCACACAGGTGCTGACAGGTGCCGGCATCAAGCACAACATCGTCACACGTGACGTCAGTCAGTAAGTCTGCTTCGGTGTCGTCTGCAGTCGTCTGTTCATATTTGGCTAGCATCCAGGTTGTTGTTTTTGTATTATAAATGATAGAACAAACATACTTTTATTCACATTTTAACTAAATATTTTCAACCTTGCGGTCATCTTCAGAATATGATGCAAAATGGACCAAGTAAATTACAAAACAGTACTGTTTTCAATATTACCTAAATATAATACAATTTTTTGCTGTTGTTTTTTTTCCTTCTATTTATCTAGATTGCCATATTTACACATATATATATAACATACAGATAGTTAATATTTTAAAAACATTAGAATATCTAAAATTACCGTAGTAAATAGCGGGGGTGCTCTTGGATGAGTATTTGTACATTTTAGAAATTATTCGGGTCTTGCCTTTTAACAGCAAAGACAGCTAACTAATGATCTCACACAATGAGCCAATGACAATATTGCAAAACAATGTACATATCTAGTTATTTTACATCGAGCACTGTGATATTTTCAGCATTTGTGATGAATATTGTGTTTTGGTTGATGTTAGTTGCCGGTGGGGTGCTGTGTACTGGACAAATTTGTTGATTTTGAACATCTACAATTTTGATCTTTCAGCCACAATACTTTGTTCTGGTATATTGTTTCGTCGGAGGATTCGATAGGTGTTTTCGTTGATTAATAGAAAAAATGACAGGAGCAATGAATCCACTTATAATTAAAATTCTATTTGATAAAAACCGAAGAGTTTACAGACCAATTTTAATAACGCAATAGACTTATAAAATATGACGTAAAATAAAGTGACATTAACTAGAAATTACAAAGGCCCACCTTTTTAAAATCAATTTGACTATATTAATTTAATTGTGTAAAAGATCACACAAATGTTATTAATTTATCAATGAAAAAAGACATATTTTATGTCTTTATGTACGCTCATAAATTGAATGTCAGTAATGTTTTAATTGTGCGCATGATACAATAAACATCTAAAATGCTTTTTTGGTGTTCATCTTTTTCACAATATCAAAACGGAAGATTGTCTATTTTAAGCGCATGCATGTGTTGGCATTTCAGGTATAAGAAATGTAATTTGATAAAACTTAAGACAGATGAATCCCTTGTATTTACATTTTCAGGCATTGTGTAACATTGGTAACATTATTGGACATATCAGTACATACACTGACAAATCCAGCCTATTTCCTCAATTGTGCTGGGGGTGGTGGGGGGTCAACCATGCCATGCCACGGAAGTCTCACAGAGATGCCCCAGGGACTGAACTCAACTGCTCTCAATAGGGAGGCGGTAAAATTAAAAACAAAAACAAAAAAAACAACAAAAAAAACAACTTAATACCTCATCAAATGGCCTCGACATTGAGGCTGTCTCAATGCAGAGGTGATCTTAATTGTAGAATCTGGACTATTCGTACTGCACATGCACAGTCTTATGCCACAGTCCCAAATACGATAGATACGGATGGTTACCGATATAATATCACAAGAATAATACGTAAGCATGCATATCTATCAATACGCAGGATAGACATACGTAGATCAGACGCTTGAATTTTGAATTAACAACAAACATATCAACTGGCTAATATATCGCTTGTTATACATGTATGTATAATTAGATTTGATTAGATTTTATTTGCTTTGTATATGTCTCCAGGTTGATTGGTCAGCAAATGGAGCCAGTAGATCCAAATCAGGCGGAGATAGATCCATCTGGATTCAACCTCACCTCATACCACACTTACGAAGAGGTACGGCATATACGTAGATTCTCATTTATTTCAAAATATCGGGCCACGTCATTTATGACGTATTTACGTGCAGTAATTTACGTGCATGTGAATGTAGGGTCGTATTTTTGTGTTTGTATGTTATGTTGTCTCTCTGAACTTTTGAACTAATTTTAGACAGAGCTATGACAAACGTGCCAAAAGGGTTCGTTTATTATGAAGAGTCACTGTTGAAGTATAGATACGTCTTTGTTCCATGCAGATGGGATTTACAATGAAACATACATTTTGGACACTTCCATAATAGACACTGCTCTCAATTGAACAATTTCATATTTATTACAGATACTGGTATAACTCGGGTATCAGATCGAACATACGCAAACTTTCATATTTTTTTTTACCTGCACTGTAATGATAACAGACATGAGAAAATGTCACTATCGAAAACCGCAATAAGAATATCATAACCATGGACCTTTATATTTAGATCACTTTTCTTTTAAGACCACTTGACTGAAGTACTGAAGTATATGTGACAAAACTGATACACTAAAAGTGATGTAAATCACAACTCTTGTGTTGTTTTATGCTTTATGGTGGAAATTTGCGTGCTAAAAAGTCTAAGACCTGCGAGAGAGAGTGAAGTTTGAAAATTCTTGCAATTGTTTTGCAACTTTACGCATGTCTACACCAGGCGATTGGCATCCTTGTCACACTATATATTTATCCACTCCCTTGGGAGCATACAGCACATCACTACCGTTGAGCAGACGTGCTTATCACACACAGCATCTATCATTCACTTGCCTGACCGGTCACTATTTAACGTGTAGGTACAACAGAGCAGTGTGCGACATGTTAGAGGTAAGTTTAAGATGATTATGATGATGTTGATTCGTGACTGGCAGATACAGGATTTTGGAAGGGGGGGGGGTCGCATTTAACCCTCATCAGTACATTAACCAAAACACCATAATCAGCACAATAGGGGTCCATGTGGACCCCAATCATTTGATGTGATTTTCTCTTCAATTCATGATCTTTCTGTGATGCAAATACATTCAAATGTTAATTATTACTGTGGCAGATAAAAGTGACAAATAAAATGTTATGTTTTTATTATATACATATTTTTAATAGGTCAAATTATCGAACAAGTCTGTGTTCTCTGTGCCCATCATGTCTGGGGTCCGAATGGACCCCTAATGTGTACTGGTTAGGGTTAAGGGATCTCATGAGTTTCATGAGCGCGATCGATAGCGGACATGCAAAAAAACTATGAAAAAAAAACATTGCACCCCCCACACACACACACACCTTCCAATCAAGATCTGATCGGGATATGTATACCTACCATCCCATGAATATAAACATTTACCCGTACCAGAGGTGATGGACTATCTGGACGGCAATACATAAGTTAACTGCAGGTATGA
This sequence comes from Streblospio benedicti, assembly GCA_019095985.1. Taxonomy (NCBI): domain Eukaryota; kingdom Metazoa; phylum Annelida; class Polychaeta; order Spionida; family Spionidae; genus Streblospio; species Streblospio benedicti. Next base: position 38,703,238 of record CM032661.1, read on the forward strand.
ATAGAATAGTACCGACCTTATCACGCATGGTTGATTTTGTACTAAAGATTAAGCAATAATGCGAGAGCTGTATTCGCACAACATTGGTGAAGTGAGGCCACCAATGTGCATGAGTGTAGTACTGTTGCAGGTACTGGCCTGGCTGGACGGCCTGCAGAGCACGTGCGGAAAACTCTGCTCTGTGTTCGACATCGGCACGTCTAGTGAGGGTCGAGCGCTCAGGGTGATCAGGGTGAGCTTTGTATAGTAAAAAAATTAATTACACTGTAGCCGATCCAAATCAATACGCCACGCATCACCTTTAAATCTCCAAAGAGTAATTTATTTGTGAAACGAATGGATTATCATCGTTACAGTAACATACCCATCAAGAATTCACACGTATGATCAATTATAAACCGATAATGAAGACATGGATAAAAGGATATTTCTCAAATCACACGCATTGTTTATAAAAATCGTAGTGGTTTGTGCCACGAGAAACCGGCCGTGTGTTTGTTCTTTTTTCTGTCTATCCGGCATGCATGCAACAACTCCGATTTATGTCGCAAGTTGTAGTAATTTCACGCACATTTCATTCAAGAGAGACTTATAACAGCAAGCTCGGCTTTTCAGGAGTCTGACTCCTTTGATACTTTCTCCACACCCTTTACGACAATAATCATGCCCCATGTAGATTTTAGGTAGGCCCCTATTTGCCATAGACATATGGTGGTATTCACATTTTCATTCAAATCCAGTTATCAATTGCCTGTAATGTCACTTGCTAAGTCTAATATTCTTTTATTTTGTGAACTGTATGCTTTTCACATTTCATAGTCAAAGAACAGGCGAATTGAATGAGTTCACAGTCCTCCAGAAAAGGTTGCTGAATTAGCAGGAGCAAATGGCACATTTTGTAACAGTGTATACTATTATCAAATGATGATCATTCTCATCACAGGCAAATAACCCAAGCATTTACCTTAAATGTGACTTTGACAATGAGTTTATGGTTTTCAAAGAACGTATAGAATGAATATTTTATCAAATGTGAATGTAGATATAACCTGATATGCATGCTGATATTTTGATACGTGTTATTATCATATCATCTGATACTAAACAAAACACAGGACGTATTATAAGGGCTGACAGGTCCTGTCTGATGGATAGCAAAGACCCGGTAAACTGAAAATCTAAGATCATTATTACTTCATGGTGCCACGCCCACTTCCACCACAGTAACTACATTTGTATAACATAATGTAGCTCTCGGACTAGTCCCTTTTGTGCATCATGTAATTAACGTAAACATGGCTGATTTCCTCAGCCGTTTTCCGTCGCATACGGGCCATTTCACGGGATTAAAATTCCCCTCCCACTTCTTTAAACCAGCAGCATTGTCTCTGCATGTCTCTGCATGAAAAACCACCATAATTGTTTTTGGACCTACCTTTTTCTGGTAATAGGTACTTTCTTTTTAAACTGGAAAAAGTCAATCCAATCGTCCATTTCATAGACATGGTGTGTTACTTCAAACCATTAAAGCTAATTACCCTAATTGTATAACGATGGTTCGTCTGAATTCTAACACCCTGTTAACATCAAGCCAATTGTGAGTTCCAATGAAAAATCACTTTCCAGAACTTTTGCGTACTCTTCTGTACTTGGGCTGCACTCGTCCAGTATGCTCAACAACCTGCGGCCCTCACATATGACATTGTCATCTGTTATATTAGTGTTATACAACTTTTTGGAATACCAGCACATAAAACCTTCACTGGGCACACACACTATAAATACATTTACTGCATAATACACTACTGATTTGATCACCTATTTAGATATCAGCTTGACTACTACGCCAACTATTCCAACAGTAATTGTACATGATACTCTACTATTACTCTGCGAAACTCTACGACATGCACACCCTACTATACATTATGCTATAGTACAATACACTACTGGCATTACAATATTAGGACTACCTGTGGGAGCAGCATTTGCTCATCTCCATACATTCATTCTGAGAGTTTTATGCAAGGTTTGTGCCCGTAAAAAGTGGTCTTATTATAGAGAAGGTCACAATAGAGAGGTGGCCTTAATAATTGGAGGCGTTGCTGTATATTTATATGATGAATCTAACAGTGTCGTTATAACCACCCTCAGATTGGCCATCGCACTAAGGCCAACACTCCAGCTGTCTGGATCGATGCAGGGATCCACGCACGGGAGTGGATCGCGCCCGCCACAGCCATCTATCTCATCAACAAGGTGCGTGTGTGCGTGTCTTCTGCTGTGAGTAGATGTATGTTCTAAAATCGCTGGCAACCTATCACATTTGCGACCTGCAGAAATTAGAAATGTTTGGCGTTTGCGGAGAAACATGTTTCAGTGGCATCTACCAGAGGGTGGGGTTTATAAGGAGCCAATAAAAGTCATTAATTTTGTTTTGGCCTTGTTTCCCATATCCCTAATTCTTTTGGCCTTATTTCCCACATCCCTATTTTTGTTGGCCTTTTCTATATATCCCACGACTTTTCAGGCTTTGCTCCCACTTCCCACTCCATTGAAATCCCACACCCCTCATTTTTGGCCTTTTTCCCACATCACTCTTTTTGGGGTGGCCTTTTTTGCCACATTATTATTTTGGGGGTGTTTTTTTTCCCCACATCCCACTTCCTTATAAACCCTCCTCACACTCTCGAGCTGCATTAGCACTGTTTGGCGTCTGGGGGAGACATGTTTTCCGTGGCATCTAGCAGATGTCACTCTCAGAAGCAAATGTCAAGATTATTATGACAATCTGATACCCAGAGTGCCATATACGGACGTAAGCCACCGAAATGGAGAGATTCGAGGCTAGGGGGTGGAGTTCTTGATCATGTGAGTTGTGATCATGATAACTGTAGTAGTTAGCGTGTGTGACCTGACCGAGGTTTAGACTGCTGATTCTCCATCAATCTGTAAAATGTTTAAATTTCCACAAAAGATGAATGTCCATGGTTTATGAACAGCTGGTAAGGAGTACATTATTTGGCATTGTAATTGATACTCACAACATCTAGTAACTTATAGCATGATGACATAGGGGGCTGCGGTAGGGTTTGGGATGCTTAAGGACAATGTATTTTCTTTTGGAGTCGCTTCAGCTCAGCTGCTGAAGCAAGCATTGTGTTTGGTTTGTTTGTAACTAACCAACTAACTAAATATGCGTATTATGTGTGTGTGTGCGCGTGCGTGCGTGCCTGTGTCCGGACAAGCTAAAGCATCGATTTGATTTTGGGCTCTCTGCCAAATAAATTGTGCTTTCTAACAAGGTCATTTATGACATTTCACTGGTATTCAATGCAGTTAAGCCAGCAGGAAAAATCATTATTCCAACCAATCAGCAAATATTGATTATTGGGTTTGAAACTGTTATTGATTATTATCTGTTATTCAAATAGTACTATTGCATGTATTGCAACACACAGAGTAATATTTTTTGCTGGATATTGGTGCTGTAAATTCATTCTGATGTTTTCCCCTCAAATTCATAAATTTCTTAATTGTAATGTACACATCGTTTCAGTATATATCTTCATCGTCTTAATTGCCCATAAGTCAATGTCGTTCTAGAGACGCCGTGTTCTTTGAACACTTTTGATCCAATTCTTATTTTTCTTTCTTGCACTATTTTTCTATGCGCAATAATTATGTAGAGCTGTTTCATAACATGTTAACATGTGTATTTGTAAATGGATTTGAAATTGTCTTTAACACTCGTAATCCACTCCATTGACTGTGTATTTGGCTGTCTAAATTCCATCCGTATGGCTTATCGTCAGTCTTGTTACAGCTGTTAACTGGGTATGCGGCGGACGACCCAATCACCAAACAGCTTGTCACCAAGTATGTGTGGTATTTCCTGCCTCTCGCCAACCCGGATGGTTACAGCTTCACATGGACTAATGTGAGTCTGCGTAACATCTCTTGGACTGTAATAAATCATACAATACACAGACTAATTTTTAAAAGGCAATATTACATCACATGTGCTATAATAAGTCAGTATAATAGCCGACGAACTAAGTGAGTCATTATTACAATTCAATGAATAAAGTGAGTCTAAATCTCTACAGTGACTCTATTTTACAGTCCATGGACTAGAGTGAGTCAGAATTGTGCAAATGGCCTAACATATGCCAGTATGCGACAGATAGTTTGTAAGTCATTGTTGCTACCGTTTTATATTGACATTTGCCGAAGTAACTCCATTTGCCAGCTTCATGTTACAGTAAATACCAGAAGTTATTGTTACAGAATTACAATGGAAAAAACAAGTTCAAATTTCCTATGATAAATGTTATCAGACAAATATAATTATATTATTTAGTCGACACAGTTTTGTAATGGATGCTGTCTGTGAATTACGCAATTGCAAATAATGTACATACATGTAACGCTATTATTATTTTTATTTGAATTATTATGTGAATTGCATGTGAATTATCAAATGCCGATTATTAGGATAGCACAGTCCTCTCTTGCAACCTATCATAGAAACCATGGTAACAAGAATAAAGCTGCTCTTGGGATCGGAGTTACACTGTTATTTGAACACAACACCTTGGAGCAATATGAAACTTAGTTGAACAGACATACCAATATCTTATAGCTAACCATAAATACAGAAATAACATTGTGCAAATGCACTTCATTCTCATAGACATGTTTCTTCTTTTTTGTGTGTGGTGTGTGTTTTTAATTAAAGTTTGAAGAGCATTTCATGTTGTTGTTTTTTGCCCTATCAACTTCCAGTTTGCCGCATGAATTATTTTTCCTTACTCTTGTTTGTGATTTTGTTTTATTATTTTTTTTAATATGTTATAAGATGAAAATCAGTTTCTCTTTGCACAGTGTACTGTTTGAGTACGTTTATTGAATTTTGATACACTCCCGTCCACCACACTTGACTTTCGAACAATGGTGACGAATTTATCTGACATTCAGAAAAAAAAACTGATCCCTCTTTGTTGTTTCAGGACAGGCTATGGCGGAAGACGCGATCCGAGCATCCGTCAAGTCCATGCAAGGGTGTCGACCCCAACCGGAACTGGAACTTCTACTGGGGAGGTGATAGCATGTCTCTGATATATCATCTTAGTTGTGTGACTCCCAAAACTTTTGGTTTAATTTCTAATCTGCTCGCAAGGAAGAGCTGGTCACTCGATAACGGAGACTGGTTCGAAGGGGGATTATACAGTTTCGTAGAAACTAAATGACTAGAATGGGTAATAGATCATTTAAGACTACTCATGGAACAAATCCATTGTTAAACACTTTGAGTTTGAGATTTGAGCTTTTGTTAAACGTGCATCTTTTTTAAAGAGAAATGCACAGATGAATTTCGTGTCATTTTAACCTTTTATGTCAAATAAATAGTACTTGCTAGGCCATTTGAATACATACATTTTTATCTATGTGCCAGGTTCCATTTCTTCATAATCAATTCATTCGCTAATTTGCTCTCATGAAATGTACACAAAAAACTGATACTTTAACCGCCTTAATAGATATTTCTGAGCAGCTAATTTTGGCTGTCGGTGCACGGGTGATAGAGGCTGCAATTTCATGCAATGGTCTTTTTTTGCAGGGGAGATATGAAAGTGACAATCTATATGGCAGTGCACTGTTTTATTGGTATTGATATTTTATCAAAACGCATACTACTAACTGTAAAATCAGAAGTTATTAGGAGCAACATGTCAAATGTATCAAAAAAACAAAATTGTTAATTCAATCTAAGGAGGCATTTGCTGTGCATGTCCCTTTTAATAGACGAAAACACAATTGGCAAAAATGTATGTTTTTCCCTCAGGACGGGGCACGTCACCAAACCCTTGCAGTGACAACTACCATGGGCCCTACCCGTTCTCAGAACCTGAGACGCAGGCCATGGCCAACTTCCTATGGGCCATGAAGGACCAGCTACAGGCTAGTAGTAGATAACATTGTTTGAAATAGTAGGGGGCCAGTGCATTTAACTTTTAGGACTTGAGAGCCCTGCTGTCTCTAAACTATTTTTAGTGAATAAATGGTGTTGAGTCAGAGTGAATCCCATACTTTATCATGTACTGGTATATGGTTTGAATATGTGTCAATAAAAGCTAACACTTTCTTTAGCTAATATTTCAAACACACAGCACAGCAGGGCCCTCAACTTATGATCATGGCCCAAACCATTTAAAGTTAATGGCCCTGCGGGACCTGGACTTTTTCGAATTTCAAACACTGTAGATAAGCTAGTGTTAGACAGTTTCGATGGTTGAAACCGAATTACTTCTATTTTTGTAATCACTGTTAATTAGCACAATGTGTGTTTTAAACGTTAGAAGCATGTTCCCCCTAATATATATCTAGTCTCTTGCAACACAGAAACAATTTAAGGGTAAATATTCATGACTGTCAGACAGGGGCTTTGATCATTTTATTTGGTCTGATTGTATGTATAGTTGTAGTTCTTTGACAGTCCAGGAATGGGTTTAGCAAACTCATTCCTGACCGTTAATTACCGCTTCTTGACAATACCACTAACAGAGCTGAACGGATCTCCGTCCCAAGTACCTATTTGCTAGGCCATGGAAGTAATCCTACTTTTTTTTAAACCACCCTTGATGTTCTCGACTTCCGAAGTTGGCATATTATTCTCCAAACAACTATCATAATAATTTATCAAATATTTTCAGGCTGCATCCTGTAAATTTGTACA
>CM032661.1:38725537-38764574 GCA_019095985.1 Streblospio benedicti
CCACAGGCAACTGAAAGTCTTATACAGCAGTCTCACACATGCCCTTCTGAAGCTGAGATTCACAGAGCAATACAAGACAAAATGGAAAGCGAAGTTCACTGCCTGCATGATATTCGTGAACATCACTGCTAGCTCGTATGAGCGATACCTAGTGGCATCAGCATCAATCACAGTAATCTTGATGAAGTACAGTATCTCGGACGGCGACACCAGTACCATGAACATGACGATCAATGCCACGAGCGTCAACGTTATACGTTTGTTGACGGAATTGAGCGTCGTCGATGACGACTTGGGACGTCTGAGAGCGCGCTGCTGGTTAAACACCTGACGTAGGCGGCTCGACTTGTGCAAGGCCTTGACGAGGTTGAAGTTGCTGACGGAGAGCAGCACGATGGGGATGAAGTAGCCGAGCACCAGCCAACAGTAGGAGAATGCGAGGTTGAGGTTGTGGTTCTGGTCGAACGGGCCCACGTCGATGATGTAGACTGTGTGGTTGTGGGCGACGGTGAGCGGGTGCACGGAGAACGTCCACAGCATGGGGCTCAGCACCACGAACCAGAACAGCGCCGTGCACACAGACGCCACCTTCATGCCCGTCACACCTGCAACATATATGGTTTAAAATAAATTAATTGGATATCTGTTATTTGTAATCACTTCTCGATCTTTATCTTGATTTGTCACTGAATCATTTTACTGATACTTAGGTGACGGGAGAGAGAGTTAATTTTCTCTTGTATTGAGGATATCTTTGGGTTCTGCAGCAGTGCATGTTGACTGCACTTTCCTCCAGAATGATTCCACTCGCAAAGAGTGTTGGTGAAGACGGGTTCTCCTGCTTAAGAATGTTACAATGATTTTTGTAGGTTTGTGCTTTTAGCTGTGCAAAAGATACCAACTTCCAAAATATTTAGAAATATTGTAATCAAGATTATGAGGAAAACCCATTTTAGGGGGCAGCAAGATTGTTCGCAATATGATGATAATAGATGAGTGTAACTAAATGCATCTGGGAAAAAGACCTCAAATATTTGAAAAAGAACTTAATCCGGAAATCTGCCAAATTGTCAATATTGTGTTTTCACTCATGTATATGTGCAGTACAACTCCAATGTCAAATTGGGACAGATTTTTCATAAAACAGAAGCTTATTGTCATCAACCAAAGCATCGTTGGCAAAATCCATCATGCGTGGTTTGAAATTAATCAATAGAAGATTTCAGAAAATCATTCAAACACCTGTTAACTTCATTTGCACCAATCAACCCATTTTTGCGCTCTGCCCACTGCCTATTCAACTTGAACATAGCATGCGTCATAGTGTGTAATAAATGCGTACGGTGCATTTCAACTACGGCATACGGACTATTGTAAATGCCAGGTGGTTTTTTACCTTCCCCTCTACATCCACGTTGAACTTAATTCTCGGGGAGTAACAATGTACTACTGTTAAGGTCAATAAGTAAGGGCCTAGATTGGATGTCCAGTTTCTACTTAATAATTACAATTTAGCGAATTTCCACCACCCCAATTAAAGTTTAGATGTTTTTCCCCATTGAACACTGAATGTATTTTTTGCAATTTTCACAATTCCTACTTAATTTTAAAGCAATTTCCCCACTTCGTACTAAACACTCATTGGTATCCTCATTCAACTTTCAACAATGGCAGATCCAGGTTAATAGATAGACGGGGGGGGGGGGGCTCTTAAGAGATTTCATGGGTTTCACATGCACTATTGATGGCAGACGTGTATAAAACCCTATGAAAATAAAGTATTTTGGTGGGAAAGGGGGTGGGGGTGTTAGCGCAGGAGATCTGCCTATGTTCAACCTTGTAATATGCGTAACAAGATTCTCATGTTCAATATTCACAGCCTCGAGATCATGAAAATCACAGAACCATAGAAACAAGGTAACACTAGGAGCAAACAGTCACACCTGCATAGGCAGATCCAGGTTTTTGGAAAGGAGGGGGGCGCACGTAAGGAAAAGGGTGGGGCGCACTTACGGGATTTCATGAAAAACCCTATGAAAATAAAGTATTTTGGTGGGAAAAGGGGCGGGGGGGGGCTGCCTATTCACCTGAGCACTTGAACAAACGGGTCATGGGGTATAGCTAAGTGAATAATTGACTAGACAGAAGTGGATAATGAACTAGACAGACGCAAGTCGATCATGACGGGGCATTGTGCAGTGTCACACTTGACTGACTTCTCTGCACACGTGCGTCATACATTGTATGTAGTACTGAGAGTTGTGAATAAATCATCATGGACCCCCCGGCTGGCAACCGGAAGCCATTGAACAAATATGTATGTCCTCATTTGTATGTCATGATTTGGAGGTCAAAAGGAGGCATTGAATTTAAGCATAAGCCGATTTCTTCTTCAGGTTTGGTATACTCTTATCGTGTGTATACAGATGACCAAGTTGAGTATATATATATTGACTTACGTATTTGAATAGACGCCAAAATTGTGACTCCATGTTAGAGGATTTTTTTCTGTTGGATTCTGCTGACCCAGGTCCCTATTGCCCGGTCTATACGGAAATATATTTGACCAATGACCTAGACTCTCAGCCAATCAGAGCACTGCATTCAGGGGTGTGACACAGATAGTGTTTGGTTTATGCTGTATCGGGTCAAAAGCACGCATGAGTTTGATGACTTCAGAACTACTGTAACGTTATGTATACACAGACTAGAACATAAAGCGAAAGACATAATACAGCAAGGCAGTCATACTTATGTATATATGTTTAATGCTGGTGAATACGATGGCCACGAAATTATTAAGGATCAAAACCGCAAAATGTAATAGCCACGAAAAAATCATCATTTCACATTAACCATGAGGCTTTGCCACTTGAATACGGGGATCATCTTCTCACATACCTCACAATGCTCACACGTTAATGTAAATGTGAATGTACTTATTAAGTCAAGTCAAAGTCAAAATTCATTCGTTATACTGATAACAGTTGCGATTCACTGTATTTGTGCTCCGCGGACCTTTAATGGACATTGAAACGCTTTGGGAATATTCATATGGAAAGAAAGAAAGAATAAGTAACAAGCATGAAGTTATAAGGACTGTTCCCACAAAATCTTCTATCAATTCATTTTTCAAAGCCTCTTTCAAATGAAGATCAAATCTCTGATGCAGTTGCCTTCGGTCTTAACATAGAAATGGTCTAAATGTTTACAAATGAACATTGTCTAAATAAAGGTGGATTTATTCATGTGTTCTACTGCACAAAGTACATGCAGGCTAATTAAAGTTTTTAAACTGTCTGAAATAAGTATTGCTGTGGGAGTGGCTGCTGTTGTTGTAGTTTCATTGGTGCTTATTCTCGCTTTATTAACTAGTGGGATGGTGAATGTGGCAAACACTGGGTTAATTAGAAAATTAATTTGTACACAGTTTTGTACCACGTTGCCAGACAGTCGTCTCGGAAACGCCATTGTTCCGTCTGCTGTTTTGCAATCGGCAATTCCCGGATGTTTACGTGACTCTCACAATATGCTGTTGTGCTCCGAATAGTTCCGAGTAGTCCCGAGTGGTTGTTTTGCTTTGTGTTTTCTTGTAATAAAATGTGTGGAATACACAAACACCCCACTCACCAAGACACATCCACTACCACCCCACACAAGAAAAGATCCCCACTGACGGTACAGATTCCGATATGAATTTTCGGGACTTCGGGACTGTCAGATAGGGTCTTTGTGTTGTTTGTTTTGGCAGGCTGTGCACTTGGAGAATGAAAAAAAAACTTTTTGATTGAGTACAGAACAATATTCCTTAAAAAAGTCAAACTCTATCGAGTTACCCACGAATGCACGTATCTCGGCTGACCCATGCGCGATTATCACTCGGTGGCTTTGAGATAAGCCTATCTTACCGTAATCCACTCAGGTAAACGTCTAAGGGCGGAAATTAATCACCCTAATGAGCAGAGGTGATCATCTCTGGTCACGAGGAAAACTGATTAGGAAGTCGTGATTTCGGATGTACGAATTGGGTGGCGTCTTAAAAACACTGTGTCTCACAGTCAGGAGTGCGACGTCCGAATTTTTACAGTTAATATGATTTGGTATAGAGAACACACAGAGAGAGATTGAGAGAGAACTGAAGGGAGAGAGAAAAAAGTGAAAGAGAGAGAGACAGAGATGGAGAGAGGCAGATGGATAGAAATGGATGGATGATGGAGAGAGAGTGAGAGAGAGAGAGAAAAGAGAGAGAGAGAGAGAAAGAGAGCTGGAGAGAGAAGAATAGAATAGAATTGATTTCACAAGCAAGATTGGGAACCTTATGGCAATAGGATTTTGCCTCTGGACTGGAATTAGGAGATAATCATCAAATGTATGCCAGGTACTTAAAAACCTAGCATACGTCTAGAAACCCATTAGCCTGATATCAAATAGATCTACCAATGAAAGTTTAATAACGATCGGGCAAGTATTTCCCATAGCTCACTGCCATTAGCGTATTATATAGCATATGTAACATACGGCCGTGAAATGGGATATGTATGCATAGGGAACTATAAAGAACTATAAAGAACCACGATATAGTGTGGACTGGACCCAACATATGAACACAACTAGGCATACACAGCGCACTTACATTTAAAATGTGTACTCATCAGAGGTTAGCTCTCTGTTTGAAGAGATTCATTCACTGAAAAGAAATGAAAAGTTGATGACAAAGTCAAATGGTTCTATCTACATGCCAAACAAACTAGTGCCGGAAGCGCAACCAGTGAACGTGTATTTTAACATTTTTGGGCAAAATAAACAGTTGTCAACAAACATTTGATCCCAGCCATTCGCCTATTGATCTCTTGGCCACGGTGGAGCAAACTGCTGATCCATAGGGCCGACAGTACAACATCGCCATTTAAGACCACCACTCTAGTGAAATCACCTCTATAATAAGACCACTTTTCATTCAAGGTCCCAGACCTTCATAAAGCTAATAACAAGATGAAACTATGTAAAGATACCACCTCTCTATTGAGACCTCCCGTCATTGGGGTAGTACTAATAGAGAGGTTCTACTCTTGTATGTCTGTCGGCAGTCGTTGTGCAAACATTGAGAGTAAGGAGTCAACACCAGGTCGCCACTTAGCAACATGCCAATACAGCCACTCAATGGAGTGGTACCTCTCTATTAGGACCGAATGTTGGGCTGGTCCAGCATGGTCTCCGTAGAGAGGTGGCCATCTGTCAAGGGTTTGGGGGGAGGTTTCATGAAGAATTTGGACACTGAGGGGTGGCCTTACGATTGAGGTGGCTGCTATTGGGGGTTATGGGGTATTTTGCGTAATGAGTTTTTCCCTTATAAGCCTTTATGCTAACAAATGGGTGACTCCAGGAGAGAGTCAGACTTGAATATACATGATGGTAACCAGTGAGCGCAGAATAATCAGGTTATTGGGTAGATCATAATTTTGAACAGTAATGTGTTTCAAATAGGGAAAGAATTAAAAAATAAAAGTCATATTCTCGCCTCTTAAGAGGCTTGAAAATGTATCCGCAAACACTAGTTAGCGTACTCGTAAACACTCTCGTCTGCTCCTAAACTATTTACACTATGAGCACTGACATGAGTGGTTTTAATAAGATCTTTTAATAAGATCCTTTGGTCAATACGCTCATAGGGGTATTTGCTTATCTCCAGCCCCATGCCCAGCTTTTTGTAAGGGGTTTGCGGGTGGCCGTGACTGTTTTGTTGTTCCCCGAGGGCAATCGTCCGATGAACACCTTCACGAGATTTCCCAGAACATTTCATATCTTTTCCAACGTGAAGAAAATATGACATAAGACTGGGAATCAAATCGCGGGCTGGACCGGTCGCAGGCTTTTCAGGTGCTTTGGTTTACACAGCCATAGGCAGGGAACCACATTCTCTCTACTTAGCTGCTAATCAGAATGACGTGGTAGCAAAAGTAATGTCGTCAGTGACGCCTGCATCTTCTGATCACGTGCACGGATGAAAGGAAGAACCAAACTGATGACGTCACTGATATTCCCAGGAATGCACACTTCCTGTTTTGTGTCTGTTTGTCACATTACATTAATAAACATCTCATTACTTGATGGCATGTGTTTTTACCCTCATTGACACATCCGCTCTACACGCAGTTCACACCTTGTCTTGTACTTGGACATGTGACACAATCGTGTCATGGTGCAAATCTAAACCTAAAGTGTGTGTGTGTGTGTGTGGGGGCTGTAAGGAACAAAATGGCTAAAAAAACATGGGTTTGTGACCTAGATGTATGAGAAAAAGGCTGATAAAGAAAGAGGGCTTTTGCGATTAATACCAAAAAGACAGCAATCTGCGATTTTATACACGATTTGGTTGCTGCACTAAAGCTTTCTTTACTTACTAGAAACTAATGCAGGGGGTGGGGTTGGGGTGCAACCAGCAACGGAGGTCGTGGATTTAATATAGGTGCAATCGCTCATTACAATCGAAATGAAACCAAGAAAAATGAGGTAGTGGGGGATTGAGGCTTGTCCAGTCGTATTACAGCCAGGCCACTGCTGAATAGGACGAATCACTACATTTATAGTGGAAGCTTTTGCTACTGTCTCCGTACCACCTAAACAGTACTTCCCCTCACTGGACATGCACTGATCCCCACCCCGGTCTCCATGGGGTTGCCCTTGGTGTTAGCGGTGGTGTGCTCACAAGGCGTAAGTAATCATAACTATAGCCGGGGTATGGATGACCGCTCTGTATACACGTGTTTACGCCATTGCCAGGACTCCGCCTTTTGTCTAATATAGAGTTGCAGTATGGATTGGCTATGTGTGACCTTGCCATAAATACTGGCCACTATTTGCGCCATTTACCCGTATACTCGTGTTCTATATCCTTTCATTGAGTATTGATGTGCTGCCCATGGGAGCGTTTGGAATGTTTGTGGATGAATTGTTTGAATTACAATTGAATGTTTATAGTGAAATGAAATTGGGGACAGGGTGAAATTTGAAGCTGAATCATTCGTGGTCTTGGTAGAATGAGGGATTTTCATCAAGAATGGTGATTATATTTGTTACCCCCTCTGAGATTGGCACCTTTGGGGATACATACCCCCTCTAGATTGGCACCTTTGGGGATAAGGTGTAAGTAAAACAGTGAGTAGACTAAGAGAGTGCCACTGAAAATCCCAGAAGTAGCCCCATTTCTATAATTTGAATTGCTAAGAATTAGAACCCATTTTTTATGCCTGCCATATTTTTATAGATTGAATTAGACAGACAAACAGTTTGTGCTGGGTCAATAAAAGCACGTTTTATTTCAAGTTTGACGTATCAAAAAAGAAAGAATAAACGAATATATATATTTTCTTATGATCAAGTAACTGGAAATTCAGATGTTGAGCACAATTTGTGGACCGATTAATATGATTAAATTGAAGTTGAGCCATTTCCTTTTCAATTTCAAAATACGTGGACACATTTCCATAAGAATTTCACAAAATGTTGTAGACCCATAGCAAGATACCCCTTATCGGTGGCCCATCCTTGCTGAACAGTAAAGTGTGAACCCCGCCCCCCCGCCCCCCGGCCCCGTCCCGAGATCGGGGATGAACATTCGTGGCTGTCAGACTGGGGCTTTGGAAAGAACTTTTACCCTGCACACGATTCCATTTATACTAAAAGCGGTCAACACGTTCAATAATATTTGCAATGATTTGTGATAAGAAGCGGAGACGCCTACACTGGGGGGGGTTCTAGATAATTGAAAACAGAATGAATATAATGCCATGTAGAAATAAACATTTAGCAAACTACTTTTATATTTATAGCAACCTTTAGAGGAGACTCAATATATCTGGAGCAATATCAGCACCCCGCATGGTAATTGTATCAACCAACTAAATGAAAAATAATTGACGTAAAATAAGCCTTGAAATATTTAACATCCAATTAAGATTAACTATAAAGAGAACATCTCAATTAACAGTTCCATTTTTATGTAAGACTTGTTTATCACTCCTTGTTTGTCACCTGGTTTAAAATCCACACACCTATTTTCTATTTTTACCGTTATTAATCTACTTACTTATTGAATATTTTCGTGTATATTTTTTTGGTTTATATATGCAAATTTAATGCCTGTGATATGCGAAACAGATCAAATGAAACGAAAGAACAAGACCATTTCTAACGGCCCAATGCTTTCAAAAACCAAAACACCCAGAACTACATGACAATCTTTATACTGAGAACAGAACCAGTCCCTAATCATTCAAATGAAAGCCATGTGGTCGGTGCAAATAGGGACATAAGTCCGATAAAACATGCATAGCCCGTGCCGTCAACTCTACCACACATGAGCGAACTCCACCTACATGTATATTGGCGAAGAATAAATTTTGCAAGTTTGGTTAGTCTTCTCAGAAATTAAATAGTCTTGTTAGGTCTAGTTGCATCAGACAATTCGCATTCAACGGAACGTTTCTAGTAGGATCATCCTTGGGACCAGTGTTAGGTGGTCTCAATAGAGAGGTGGTCTCTATATATGGAGGTTCTTTTTGGTATAGCTTTAAGAAGGTTTGGGACGATGATTCTTATTATTATTATAGAAGTGGTCTTAATAGAGAGGTTGTCTTAATTGGATGTTCTACTGTATATCCGTAACAGTTCATTTGGTTAAGCAACTCAGTTGTACATGCATTTTACATACATTGATAATGCCGTGTGCGTATTCGCTCTATTGAAGTGTATGTGCATGGCAGGGTTACGACGTAACGGACTCGCATTGATTAGTATAGTCTGAGAAAAAAAAACATAATTGTGAGTGTATTTCCATTTACAACAGCAATGCCATCCATTATTTATATGCGTTTATTGCACAACCATTTCGATGAAGAAGCTTTATATGTTAAGTTATAGTGCTTAGTTATAAAGAGGCAATATACTTTGTAATGATTACTATTTTCTCAACAAACCAATTAAGACAGAGAAAAAAACAAGCTCAATGCATTCTGGGAATAGGCGACCGATCAAGCTGTTGTCATTCACAAGAAGGTCTAAGTGCTTAAGTGGACGCTGTAGCAAGTTATGTAGCTATTGGGTATTTACGTGTCAACAAATGTGGGTTTGCCATCATCAAAATGAATGAATAATAACATTTGCAGATAACTCTACGCATGAAAATGTTCTAAATCTGAAGTCTGTGTCTCCATATGCCACTGTGTTAGATTTGGAACCACTAGAAGATATGAACCACCCCGCACACTGGTCTCCATAGACAGGTGGTCCTACCATGCTGCTAGCTTTCTGTAGGTTTGGGAGCCCCACCAATGTTCTTATTATACAGGCGGTCTCTTTAGCGGTTTTACCAAAACTTATGCAGATCCAGGGGTTGAGGCCCAATCTCCTCTCCTTCTTGTTCTATCAAAAAGTTTAATTTCCATGCAGTTTTGACATGTCAGCTACCAATCGCGGGTACTAAACCATGATAGTAAGTGCACACCCACCCCAATCCTGGATCTGCCAGTGATTTTAATGTGGCTTCCACTGTAAATGTGTCTGTTTTCTGTGCTGTGACGACCATATAGGACCTGCGGGCCAAAGAATAATACCTGCCATTGACAATTTTAAATCCCTCAACTCAAACACACCGACCCATGGGACTTTACAGCGCAGACGTGGTAAATGTAAATGTTAGTACTCGTGATCCAAGTATTGTCCTCACCACTTTACATTTTACACCAGGTCATTGGCACACTTGTAGATCGACTGATCATTTCCCTCATACTTGCGTCGGCAGCACATTCAGCGCACAATAATAATCACTCACACGATCACTCACTCACACTTTCAACCCTGTGCCTATGGATGGACATTGACTTATGAAACTCTATGCATGTTGTTGATATGTGAAGCCACAAATTCACAACGCCACTAATAAGCCCATGAAAACATTGTAATGTAAATGTTCATATATACAGTCGTAATTCACATTTTGCAGTGCTCTAGCAACTTTCCATCTACACCAGATCATTGGCATCTTATCACACTATATCTTTCTCAACTCCCTGGGGAGCACACAACACAATCACAATGCTATCATAGTACAGGCGTGATAATCACTCACATTAGCGTTCACTCGCATGACCTGCACCTATTTAACATGCTGCTACCACCGAAAAAATGTGAAACCTGTTAGAGGTAAAGTTTGCTCAACACCCGCCATCAGACCCGACCGGGAATCGAACCCACGACCTCCTCTAGTCACGAGTCCGACTCCCAATCCACTCGGCCACGGACGCACGCATTGATGATTTGGAAGAATAAAAGCCCGTTCAGTGGCCATGCAGCACTGATCACTCTCCAGGGAGTTATATGGCACGCTTAGCAGTGACTGTGTTTTTCTGGCACCACCTGCCCGAACCAAGGTCTCAGATAGCCCAGTTTCGGGCCATTGACACACAATAGATTATTGAGTATTGATTCATTGAGCCAATTGGACATTAAGACGTCAATGGGAAACCTGTAAACAAGCCATAAAGACATTAGCCATTGTTGTTTTCTGTTATTTTTAGCTACTCTTGTTAGCAGTGCACTGCTGTCCCCTGCTTATGAAGGTACATACATGGTACATACTGCATAGAGCCAGTGAAAAATGGTTCAAAAGCCTGCCATGAAATAGTTTCAAGTAGGCGACAAATGCTCTACACTTAACCTTATATCAACGCTATATCCAGTCATGCTATATTGTTATTAAGGGTAATTGTAAATATATTTTGTTTTTAACAGTTTTTTATATGTTCAATATGTTTCAATATCTTTGTTTTATATGTTCAATATGAGCTCATAGAAAACATTGTACATGTATAAACGTTAACTGTTTTTCATTTATTGTGTATACAATTTGCAATAGTCTCTAAATAGGTCAGCCTTTGACCTTCTACTGTTATTCATGAAGTTTTAATGTGGTGTGAGAAATTAATAAACCCATTCTTAATCTCAGTCCTAGTCACAGAGCTCTGTTGACTTGAGCGCATAGCCTTTGAGGATGAACAGTGTGGACAGTAGAACCAACACAATGAGCAGAAGTCCGCAATAACAAATCAGCAAAAATGGTCACTATCCAGCTAAGCCAGAGGCACTAACTATTCAATCTCGACGACAGATTGGTTTGATACACAGCAGGCGTACATACCCGCTCAGACTTGAACTCTCACTTGCCACAAGACCAGTCTCTTGCATCCTGCTTGCCATGTACGGGAGTACGGAAGGTGGCAGCGAGAAAGTTCTTGTTATCTCATGATGTTCTGATCAAATGCGAGCTTACATCTATAGTTTTTAAGATCCAGGGGTAAAATTAATGGTCTTAAATTCACAATATTTTAAGGAAAAAAATGCGGTTTTAAGAATTTTCTCTATAAAGGTGTGTCTTATGATTTTTGTTTGCTTGAAATATGAGGCATGATCTGAATATTTAAGTCGACATCATTTATTAGGCCTGGGTGTTGAATATTCACACAACTAAATATAAGCTGTCTAAAATCCCCCCAGGCTAAAAAGAGAGTCCAGGAAACGAACGAATGGTGGGGAGCTCTTTTACCTGTATTCACGGGTTGTCAATCATATTCCAACCATAGAATATAATTTTGATACAATCTATACCTGAACCAAAACCATGCACAGTGTCCACAATGAATACAATATACAATAAAACCTCCAATTAAGACCACCTCTATTGAGACCACCTCAATAATGGGACAGTCTTTCACGGTCCCAAACTGTCATAAAGCTACCCCAAAATAAAACCATGTATACAGATCACCTCTCTATTAAGACCACCTAACACTGGCCCCCAAGAAAGCTACAACTGTAGCTTCAGAGCAAGCTGGGTGACCTATTTTAGCTCCTATAAATGGACAATGTCAAGATGAATACATCACCATGGCCATTGGATGGTGTATATAAGACGCCTATGTGCTAGGCTCTGGTTGACAAAGAAACGCTACTTGCAGGTCATATATCATTCAGCGTGGATCAATGCTCCCATAGATATACCTCTGGTGCAATTGATACAGTAGAACCTCCAATTTAAACCATCTCTCAATTGAGACCACCTCTATAATAAGACCACTTTTCACGGTCCCAAACCTTCGTAAAGCTCCCAAAATGAACCTCTGTATAGCGCCCACCTCTCTTTTGAGACCACCTAACACTGGTCACAAAGGTGGGCCTAATAGAGAGGTTCTACTGTATATAAAAGGCCAGTGGGCGAAGTTCTGCTTGTGTACCAGGTTTCCACTCGGCTCATATATCAATGATTCAGGCAGGATCAATGCACCTATAGATACATTTCTGGTGCATTTGATCTGCAGATCCATTGATTGTGCACGGACTATACGCTCCCATTGACCTCAGCTCTGTAGGTAACCAACGTCAGCACAGACCCGAAGGCAGCCTCGAATCAACCTGGTGGAAAGAGTTACCAGTTGGAGGCGTCATACAGTAGAACCTCTCTATTAGAGCCGCCTTTGGGACCAGTGTGAGGTGATCTCAATAGAGAGGTGGTCTCTATACAGAGGTTCAATTTGGTAGCTTTATGAAGGTTTGGGACTGTTAGAAGTGTTCTTATTACGGAAGTGGCCCCAATAGAGAGGTGGTCCTAATTTGAGGTTCTAATGTGCATTGATAAATTGGACTTAATTGACTTCTTTCTCCATGTTCACTGAAGTGTATCCTACTATATTGGTTATGAAGTGTGTCAGGTTGGCAGAGTGGTCTAATGCGCCTGCCTTAAAGTCCTTGGCGAAGAGTTGCCAAAGGAGTTATTATCCAAAGTCCGAGTCCTGGCAGAAATGTGATAACGGCCTATAGACTTGTACAAAAAAATCCTCTAATATCAGCTTTCGTCGTATGTATCAGGCTTGGCCCTACAGGAGAACCTGCAAGGAAGACCACCTGCAAAATAAGACTGCTTGTTGCTAGGCACCCAAAGCATGTCATTTGTTGCGGGTGTGTCGGGGCAGCACACGAGGTACCATAATCCATGTCAGTAACCAATGAAATCTAAATGATCCACGCCCTCCCACTCACTCTTCCAAAATGTCCCCTCTTTTAAATCTCTTGCAAGTGCATTACCACGATAGACATAGCTGAAGAGAGATTTTTCATTACATTTAAAATACATCAAATGGCCCTGGCGGAACTCGAAGCACAAAAGGTTGATAAACCTGTCTCCAGCTATGTCTATCATGGTAGAAATATGCTTGCTAAAGAGATGTGATAGAGAGAAGATTTGACCTGAATTCTTACAACATTGGAACAAACCAGTTATATACACAATGACGTCAGTTGCACAGTAACAATCCGATAAGCCAGGGCTAAAGTGGCGTACTCAGTGGCGTAGTCATGTAAAGTGCAGTCAATACACAAATACACACATGAAGACTGGTGTACACGACGTGTACAAACACGTGTACACAATGGGGTTGTATGCAACTCTGCTGTTGCAAGTTTCCTTTGTTCTCGTTGGTAGGGGGCGATTTCCGGCAGTTGGATGTTTGAACTCATTTTTGTACTACAGAGTCCTAATCACGATACTGTAATACATTATAATGTAGTATTATGATTAGAGCTCTGTATAGCTGGAAAGCTTTAAGAAAACCTAAAACAGTTTGAAATGTGTCTTACATTTTTAAACTATAGCATAGAAAGAAAATATTGTACCAAGAATAAGATCATATGCTACGTACATGTAAATTTCATGAGATTACGAATAATACTGTAGTATGTCAAACCTATGATTGCCGGAAACACCTCTATAGAGACCACTTAGCACCGGTCTCCTATCTCCCTCCTATACAGAGGTGCTACTGTACTCTCACGACCTACAATCATTTTCCCATTTCAACCATAAGCAGTGTAAGAATTCCAAATGTATTCATTGTTTTGCATGTTCAAGATTCATCAGCTTTGCAAGTGTCATAGTGATCGACAGACGTATATGTTTTAAACCTTTGTAGCTGCCCTCACAGCCTACCGAATACCAAGTGCAGACTTTGCTACTGGTCGGGCGAGAGCACCTATGGAAAATGTCTTTAGTTGAGTTACTTCTTAAGTTTTGGCAGTTTGAAAAAAATGGCATGTTAAAAAATGGCATGTTTTTCGTGGTATAATGTCATTATAGACTGTGAGAGAGTTGACAAAAAGGCTGTCAAAGTACTGCCCCTCCTCTAAAGAAGGCTATCTTTACAGAGCCACCACCCATAGAATAAGCCATTTCTCACAATCCACTGTAATCATCATAAAGAGATCTCCGTACACCTTCATACAGAGACCACTTCTCTATCGCTAACGTTTCATGGGCAACTCCTGGGGAGCACGCCCCCTTTTCACCCCAGAATGTCATTTTTCAAGGGTTTTGAGCATACCCAAGAGCTCTAACACATATGAAGTAACCCATGCAACCTCCCTTCAACAGCGCAGCTGTGCAGCTTCCATACTGATCAATACATGTATTTATTGCAGTTGCCCTCAGAACCCTAATACTTCTACTTGTCCTTGTATGTAGCGACATTTAGTTCAGTTATAGAGAGACGATGAATTATCTGTAAAAGTATTGTCCAACCTCCAAACAGTATGGCTATCTGCACAGAGCGACCACCACGAAAAAAACAGTACCATTTCTGCCATTATCACTTGAAGCCCGCCTCGGATGGTCCTAACACCGCAGTCGTGCCGTACATGGCGTGACCATCGTCATATCTCACGGCTGGTATACGCAGTATATAGGTGGTAATGGACTAGACTGGTAGAGGCAGTGTGAAAGACAAAACCGTGAAACCGACGCTGTCAAAATGTCCATAGGCAGATCCAGCCCCTGCGCCCCCCCTTTCCCCACCAAAATACTTCATTTTCATAGGGGTTTTCATGAAATCCCTTAAGCGCCCCCCCTTTTCCTTAAGCGCCCCCCCTTTCCCCCAAAACCTGGATCTGCCTATGAATGTCCACCCTGGCGGCTGTGTCCCTCGCCTTATAAGGCGGTTGTTCAGTGCATAGGGGGTAACTGCGACCGACGTTTCATTCTGATCAATACACGCATTTCTTGTCATCGCCCTCACAGCCACCCATACTAGTACTTTTATGTAGCAAAATTTAGGGGTTTTGATATCTGCTTTAGTCTTTTAAACGTAGAAAAGACTAAACCAGATATCAAAAAACGAGACCATCTGTAATGTCCAAAATAAATCAACTTGTACATGAAGCTTTTTGTGTTGTAGCTATAGAGCCGATAATTTGCGCTGCCTAAATACTGTCCAACCTCCAAATATAGCTATCTGAACAGAGCGACCATCACTAAAATAGACCATTTCTGACAGTAGCACTTGGGTGGTTCTAACGGCGTGTCATGTCATATCTCACAACTTTTATACGCACTACATGTACATGTACATGATTTGAACATGGACTGGCAAAGCCGTGAAACCGACGATGTAAAAAAATGTCCATAGCTAAACGCGCATGGTGTATAACTGCTGCCGACGACAGTTCACGCTGCACACTGATCAATACGCGTAATCCTTGCAGTTGCCCTCACTGCAGCAGCTCCTATACAAACACATACAGCGACCACCCCTACAATAAGGCCATATCTGCTACGTGGCCTGGTAGAGGCCGTATGAAAAATCAATCCGTGAAATCGACGTTATCAAAATGTCCACACAAGGCGGTTGTTCGGTGCATAGGGTGACTGCTGCCGACGTTTCATTCTGATCAATATATGCAGTTCCTGTAGCAGTTGCCCCTATACACACATAAAGAGACCACTCCTACAATAAGGCCATTTCTGCCATTCGGGGCGCCGTCCTAACACCACATGCAATGACATAACTATCTTCATAGCTCACGGCTGGTATACGCAGTATATAGGTGGTAATGGCATTTGCCTGGTTAAGGCAGTGTGAATGATAGGGCCGTGAAACTGACTATGTCAAAAAATGTCCATAGCTAAACGCGCATGGCGTATAACTGCTGTCGAGGACAGTCCAAGTTCCACACTGATCAATACACGTATATTTCTTGTAGTTGCCCTCACAGCAGCCCCTACACACACACACACACGCGCGCGCACACACACACACACACACACACACGACACACACACAATAAGGCCACACACACTGCCTGCCAGCACACCCGCCGCGAAGCCCACCCGACCGTACTAACACCAACACCACGTCCATGGTGGCGTGAGCAGATCAGGCAACAGTCGCCAGGGAACAACAACAACAAACAGAGCTGACCGCGGTGGCCGTGTATCGAACTAGGGCCTCTCTCCCGCTGCCACCGTGGACAATGAGCACGGCGGCTCGCGGCTCCTGCGGCCGAGCGGTGGTCGCCAAGTGACGCTCGGCCGAGCATAGAGATCCAGATCAACAAACAGCGGGCCCGGTATAAAGGTGGCTGGGCGGGCGGATCGCAGCACTCGCAGCATTAGCACGTGGATAGCTTTGGTGTTTTTTGAGTTGTAAGAGGAATCTCAGTCAGCAGCAGGAATCATGGGCATTGTCGGAGAATCGTGGGCGCTCGAGGTGGACTTGGGCAGCCGTGACCCCAACAACCTCAATGACCACCTCAAGGTAGGGATCACGGTGGGGCGAAGGGGGAGGTGGGGCAGGGGATTTCTTTACATGTATGTGTGCGTCTTGGTGATATTTGCGTTAATGGTGAAATTGGTATGAATACAACATGCGGTTGTGTGGCCAAAATTCAACATATGTTACCGGAGTTTTGGTGTCAGCTTGGGGAGAAGGAAGGGGGGGTAGGAGGGATAGGGAGGGGTGGGTTAGTCTGTATATGTGCATGTTACGAGGTGAATATCTTGGTGTGCGTGTGGAGTTGTTTAGCATGCTTGAATTGATGTTGAAATGAGTAGAATATAAACTATACTTGCAATAGGAAATATATATGCTTTAAAGTTCATGTGTTTGTCAGGTGTGCATGTGTTTGTTTTAAGTGATAAAGATCATTCTACAAATTTTGTAGGATAGTTAAAGTGAGATTATGTTGCATTGATGGTGAAATGTTGCACAAGATTAGGACATGCGTGCCCCAAGCCAAAGCATATATTACCACAGAGTTGGTACCTCATAATAATTAGTAATTTTCAGAAAATAATAACAAGACACGTCTTGGCTTGAAAGCATTTGGTGACATTGAAATCCAAATGCTTTTATCTTTCTTCTAATCAAGTTAATTAATGTATCATTCTTTGTTGCGTGGTGCGTGGTCTAATGTCTAACTTTTTTCTTTGCTCATGTAATCTAAAATTTCTGATTGATTCATATCAAATATGTTCATTGCTGTTTTGAAAGCGACCTCACCGAGAAAAGAAATTTGAACCAGTGTTAAACTACTCAAAGCGAAGCTTGAATAATAAGCAATTGAAAATTCAAAACTAAGTTAATGTCTCTGTTTGATAAATATACAGTAAAGATGATAAACCAAGAATGAGGACCTTCACCAATATCGAAATCAAATAACTTAGTTATAAGTTAATGGATCTGTTCAATAAATGAACATTCAGCATAAACCAATGAGAAGTATAAAGCCTACACTCTATGTAATATTGGCTGGTGGCACACCAGCTCAAAAGCAAGTTTTGAAAACGTATAGCTATTGAGCCCTTGATATTCAGGGTGAAAGCCTATGGCCAAAAACACAGAACTTAATATTAATCAAATTACATGTGTGTACACCAAGGAATATAATCTATACAACACATCTTCAATTAATTAGTACCGGAAGTTCACACTGTAGTAACAGTTCAAAAGATTGGTTATATACTTGAAAACTGGAACTTAATGGCCCTGTTTTCCCATTCTAGGTGTCCTGGGAGGAGGTGTTCGGCGAGCCGGACCACACCCACTCCCTGGACCCCATCTGGCGCTACTCGGCCAAGTGCTTCACCATGTGGAAGGCCCTCTGCTACATCATCTCCACAGGTACGTCGTCGCACGTGCGCTTTTTACGTCTCACGTTCTATTTAAACGTGTAACGTTTTCAGAATAGCGATGGGCGTGTGACGTTTGAGATAATTCACGTCTAGCGCTGTATTTGTTTACATTTTTACACTGGTCACGTGCTTCTGAGACTCGTTCTGGATTAAAGATGTCGCATGCGTGACTTTTGTTTAGTCAAACACGTAAACAGTCTAATTAACATAAACACGATGCACTAAGTACTGCGCGTTTAGCATTGGTTGGTAAAAAAAACACACACACAAAAAGAGCAAAATCCTATTGTGTTTGCATTGTGTTAATATCAGCCCTGTTCTCTCTCTGCAGCTATCTGCGGCATCCCCGTTGCAACCTGCTGGGGATGCTACTTCGCGTGCGTGGCCTTCCAGCACATCTGGTGCATCACACCACAGATCCGAGAGCTGACCATCGAATGCGCCGTGTTCCAGAAGATGCTCAAGATCATGTCCGACGCGTGCATTGCGCCTTGCTGCGAGTCTTGCGGAGCAATATTCGCCTTCTTCAAGAAGTAGATGTAGTACAATGCAGTACCAAATGCAGTATTCACCAACCATCAGACGATTTAAAAAAAAAACTTTTTTGGGACGAACATTTTTTCGTTTGTTTTTAATGTTTAGGGATTTTGTTGGGATTATTATAATATTACATTTGCTGTAGTGCTTTTGGATCATGGGATTAGTGTTGCTATTGAACGGTATACTGCATATTGTGCGTGGTACTGAAGTTGTTGGACACTTTCGTTTGGAAAGAGGGTTGTTTGCGATCCCTCGGCTAGAGTATTAGTGCTAGGCGCACGCACCCTCTTTCTTGTTTACCGGTAAAACTAGGTCATGATGCGCATCATTCACGATCAACAGTCTCAATGGCGAATACTCGCACAAAATGCAGAATACCTAGACTAGCGACACAAAAATAAGGTTGTTAAAGCTCAAGTCATCGAGTTTGCTCAAAATTGAAATTCTGCAGGGTGTAGTGAATAACTGTGATATTGCCCATGACATTTTCATAAAGTTCAGTTTTTACTATTGAATATTTTTCTACTATTCATTATCATGTATATGGAATATGAAAGGCGTATGAAGTGTGATGTGTGAATCAGACTGAATGGCTGAGTTAATCAGGGGTTTAACAAGATGTGTAATGAACAAATAAAATATTTTGAAACATCAGCTGTCATTGTTGTAGTTTTCTTTTCTTCAGCCAGTTCGTAAACTTTAATATGAATGCTATATTCTTTAGTTTTTGCAAGTACTTATCAAACAAAGACTACCACAATATCTAGGTACACTCTCAGGTTGCATAGACAGATCCAGGTTTTCGGAAAAGGGGGGGGGGGCACTTAAGGAAAGAGAGGGCACACTTACGGGATTTCATGAAAAACCCTATGAAAATGAAGTATTTTGGTGGTAAAGAGGGGGGGGGGGCACCCCCTGCGCCCCCTGGATCTGCCTATGGGTTGTAAAGTAGTAAAGAAGAGATTCTTGTTTTACTCATAGAAGTGACTCGGTTCAATGAAACGGCGTACTAACCAGTATAACACAGAAAGCCATACCTAATGAGTATTAGACTTCTCAGCCGTAGACTATACAGTTATGAAATGTGATTACAAACAAATTTTAGAATTTGCAGTAGATAGTAGATTGAGATTTTCTACGTACGTCGTGGCCAGTGTATTAATATGGTGCGTGTACAACTCAGGACAACAGAGATGAGCACATTATGAATGTTCATTACGGCCTCTTTCTGAAGGTTTAGGGCCACAATGGATTCAATTTTATTCTTCCCTCTCTTCTATGGCAACCAGGCTCCTACCACTGTATTGTCATAGCTGAGGCGGTGAGTTTGAGTTCCGCCCCAAGGGCTACTTGACATAGTCAAATGGAAGCTGCGAGTTGCATAACTTGTCCCCAGCTATGTCAATAAAGTGGTAACATCTTGCTTGCCCCAGAGAAAAGCCAGAGAAGAATAAAATTGAATACACCAGCAAACTTGTGGGAATATTTGTTATTTGGATGAAATTCTGATGATATTTCAGCTAATAGGACAGTCTTCAATGCTGTCCACCAGTATATAACAAATACGAAACGCTTTGAATAAGTTTTGACTTCATGTACAGTAAATGTTGGGACCTATGATCTTTCATGACGCATATGAACGCATTTTCGCATTTTCATGATGCATATAATTTTGTTATATTCTTTGATCAATGTGATGTGATGTTTTCTGTAGACAAAGGCCTACCCAAAGTAGTCCAGAATCTACTTCATGAATATTCACACACATAATGAACTACTAATGAGCTGTGAAAGGGTCATTTTGTAATATCTGTCATAAAAGCTATAAAAGGATATATTTAAATATTCTAAGTCTGGGGCGATTTAAAGAAATGTGTCCTCTATACAAGAAATGTGTTTCTATCTAATGACAGACGGTCTCATTTGGAGGTTCCAGCACCGGAGCCAAGATGGCAAGACCGAGGAGGCAAATAGGTTGTTCGATGGTGCAGGCAATTGCCGTGGCCGCGCAGCTGTTCTAGGTTAGATTAGGGATGCCCCCCCCCTCAATCATATTGTTTTCTATTTAAGCCCTGTGTCTTAGCTTCTGAGGATCACAAATAAAACACAGTTATTGATTAAAAAGGCAAATGTTTCCTGAAAGAGTACGTTTGTCAAGTACGTATACAGATGCATTTCAAATATGTATGGCGTTTAATTGACACAATCATACAGGTTTTTTGGAGCATAAAACAATTATGACATAATCATGCAGTGCGTGAGTCTAACGCAGTTTTGAGCATAAAACAGTTATTTAACATTTTAAAAACAAAACAAAACAAACAAACAACAACCCCATTAAACAAGAGAGGAGACAGTTGCCTCCCTGCCTCATAAAAAGAGTATGTACAAGAGATGTGATCGGCAGACAGTCTCATTTGAAGGTTCACTGCATTAGACAGCATACATGAGTTTTCTTATCAATGAACTCTGGGTAATTTTTAGACAAACAAACCAAACCACGTGGCTTTTCACGTGTTTTACAGTGCATTCTGGGAACTATTTAGACACACATTGATAGAGAATAAATCGTTTCCTGGTCTACTCCATCACAGGGTCTAGTTGATGGAGACTAATCACCTAGCGGCCGAATGTGGAACTACGATCGCACTCTAAATATTTCTATTAGACTATAAGTGCATTAGACTCACCCCTGAGGTGGCGCGCCCGCAGTGGGTGGCAGATGCCGATGTAGCGCGCGAAGCCGACCAGGAGGGTAAGCGACGTGGACACCTTGATGAAGACGTTCTTCAGGTAGAGCCCGTACACCTGCGGAGGATGTAAACATAGATGTAAATTTTGTATTTCATGTTGTTCTGTATATGCTATTATAATATCTAAACCATAGGCAGATCCAGGGGGCGCAGGGGACACCCCCCCCCCTTTCGCACCAAAATACTTCATTTTCATAGGGTTTTTCATGAAATCCCGTAGGTGCGCCCCCTCTTTTCCTTAAGTGCGCCCTCCCCCGTTTCCGAAAACCTGGATCTGCCAATGTGTAAACACATAAATATGGTCAAAAATTGTTCAAAAACGTTTTATTTAAGCTTTTCGGATCTACAGAGCCCTAATCATAATAATGGCATAACAATCACTCATTCACTCTTTCAACCCAATGACTTGTACCCAACTAACGTGTATATAGGTGCCATGGAGACGTGTGCAACTCCTTTTTAGGGATGAGTTGGCTCAACACCCACCACCCGACCCGATCTGAAATAGAACCCACGACCTTCTGGCTACGAGTCCATCTCCCTAACCACTCCGCCACAGAAGCACACGGAGGGATAAGAGGACCGGTTACTGTGGGATGTGAATATCTTTAGGCACAGGCCGTACGCCCTAGAGGGAGAGAGATACATGTAGGAGGCGGGACTGATTTCTGAGCCCAAAATTTACGTAAACCTAAAGGCAGATCTACAGTACAGTACGTGATGGCGTATGCCTTTAGCTCATCACATTTGACTCTTTCAAGTTTTGACGTTCAGAAGTTTTAACATTGACATGTTTGCCAGAAGTGGTATATCTGTTGACTCATTCGTGAAACACAGTGTTAACCGAGCTTAATGCGGCCAGTGAATGATCAGATATAGCAGAACTAATCGTGACATACTTCTTTGATACATTGTTAGAGAGCTTACAACCAGGCTGAAGATGTTTTTAGGGAAAGAAAGGTCGACCGACTCTGATGGCAGTGAAAGTGTAAATGTCAACTTGAGTAGGATATTTTTCCTATGGCTAATTATGGAAAAAGCAACTTTCCACAATGCAAACTTACAAAAAAGTGCAGTCCACGAATTCGGTTATCGGTGCATGTCTTAATCGTGTATAGCAACAACAACAAAAAAATTGTCATTTTAATATGATAATCGTCGTACAGCCGCATACAATCTACATTTCCATGGGTCAAGGAAATATGATTTGAGACTCATAGGCAGATCCAGGGGGTGGGGGGGCCGCAGGGGGCGCCCCTCCCCCCACCATTTCCAACCAAAAAAACTTCACTTTCATAGGGTTTTTCATGAAATCCCGTAAGTGCGCCCCCTCTTTTCCTTAAATGCGCCCCCCCCCTTTTCCAAAAAAAACTGGATCTGCCTATGAGACTTGCCCCCAAAGCACAAGTGATCCACAGCCAGTTTCAAACTAAAACAGCCCTGCAATTGTGTTTAATTAATAAATCTGTATTACGCTTCTAGTGTATTAGTAAATTGGGTCAGATATTTGGTCACTGAGTTCGAGTCCTGGTGAGTGCTGGTGGTGGGTGTTGAGCAAACGCATCCCTTACCCGTTGCCCAAGGCGCCGTATTGTATAGTACTTACATACTCATTATATCCGCACTCATACACATAGGGCTTGTTACATTGCTGCATTTACCACACAAATACAGGTACATTCCGAGAACCGGAATTCTCTGGTGTTTAATTATACTCTTGTTACACATCGTGCAATATGACAAAAATAAAACTGAAGTCTTTAACTAACGTGGTGCGTGAGTACAGGAGGAATTGTTCAGTCAATGTGCACCCTCAGAAACAATAACCACTGTCGTTAGTATGTGTGTGGGTGTGGGTGTGGGGTTTGGGGGGGGGGGGGGGGGGTGCGCGGGCATGTAAAACTGCATCCCGTGTAAAGATGCATCTTGACACGTGTAAAACTGAATCCTTATTTTGGGTTAAACTTTTACACGCATCCCAAAATTTAGGATGCTCTTTTACACGTGTAAAAGCGCATCTTTTCATGATAATCCGCATCTCACTATGATATTTGAAAATGACCATATTATCACAAATTTCACCAACCAAATTAGTGCAAATAAATGCGAGATAATGCTACACTATATGGGCGATAATACCGGTTTTACACGGGTGAGTACCGTGTAAAACCGCAAGATTCATCTTTACACGGGATGCGGTTTTTACATAAAACAGGGGTATAGCCGGATACCCAGGGAATGTGTGGGTGGGGGCGAGGGACTCTTCCTTTGAAGCATCACATCGACTGTTTTATTTTCTGTTTTTGGAAAGCCCATTATAAGGCGTAACATTTAATTTCCCTGCCCCAAAGAAAGGGAAGTTACATTAGCATGGCGGAAACAGGAAAAACGTGGGAGCCTCTACACGTTTTTTGTTAGTTTTATTTTTGTTGTGTTTTTTCTTTTGTTTTTGTTTTGTTATTTATCTATAATTTTTACTTTCTCCCCCAGACGGCCGTACATTCACACAACGTGTTTATCTTACTGACACCGATAGTAGTCGCTATCAAAGCAGAGAATGTGCGGATTTGTGGCAACAAAGCACTAGATCCCGAGGCTGAATACGAATATATGTGTAATGAATGATTAAGTGCGTATTTCGTAATGACGTCACTAAAAATAATAATAGCCTCGTTCTGAATGAAGAGAGCAGGCTTTCCAATTCATACAAAACAAGTGGAACATCAGAAATTTGATTAAAGTGAATAATGCTCCACTTTTTCGTGCCAAACAGTACGCCACTCCTTATAAGGGGTCGGTGCAATATTTACCGGGGAGGGGGGACCGGTGCATTTGATAGAGGGACAGGTACTTTTTTCAAGGTGGAAAGTAGGGGGACCAGATGATTTTTCATTCTCGTTGGGCATGGGACACATACTTTTTTTCAGCTGCTGAAATTTCACCTCAACGCGAGTGAATCGGTACAAATTAATTACGTGAATATTCGTAGGAGGGGCGCCGGACTTTTTATTAAGAATAGGTCATGGGACATCAGTTTTTTTTCATCATATCAGCAGGTGAAAAGACCTTTTTACCTACAAGTTTTTCTATATGTCCCGGTACCCCCGCCTTTTAAATATTGCGCCGTCCTTAAAGGTGGTGCTGGTTGGAGGGGCCGCTGCTGTCGCCCGATGCCCGTAATCACATGTACACAGCATGACCTACATTGCCGTGCTGAATAGAGCAGGATGTCAGGAATGTTTCAACAATTTGCTATGATTCCTGCATAATGAGATGCCTTACACTTGCACACGGGCATTCATCATGATGTATTCTAAGAATGTATAATGCAAATGAACATTCAGCACACACGCACGCACGGGGGCACGCATGCACGCACGGGGGCACGCACGGGGGCACGCACGGCGGCACGCACGCACGCACGCACGCACGCACGCACACACACACACACACACACACACACAGAGGGTTATGCTGTGTTTAAAAAACGTTACGATTGTGAATAAGGTAATAGGCAATTACAATATAATGACGCTTGTTTGTTTTCTCTTAGCCTTGAATACAATATCATAATGATCACCAGATATGATATACACTAGATGGACAGTCCTGTTTTAATAATGTCTGAAAATAATCCACTTGCAAGCCACATGTGCTTCATAGTGGAACCGGAAATTATTACCAATGTAAGGTTTTTTGATTGATTTGCACCCTGTAAAATCTACTAAGAAAAATTCAACTGAGGATGACCGAAAGGCCAAAAATATCTAATTAAAAAGTGAATGAATTATCAAAGATGTTGGTTCTATAATTTGTAAGAATCCAACAGTAGCTCTAATAAACTTGGCCAATCTGCCCAATTGTTGTTTTGTTTTGATGTTTTTTAAAATGTTGCATTTGGAAATTGCTGCTGGTGCTGCTGTTGTTGTTTTGAATGGAGGCTGATGAATGGACAATTAGTGAAGGAACCACTTTAATTGGCAATTCTGTTGTTCATTTTCTAGGAGCTGTTAATCAACCAGGTCCTGTAGAATTCAGCTAATCATGGGAATTGTTGTTTTCATGAAGCACTTGCGTTAATTGCATCAGGCAAGTGTCTGTCCCTTAATTAACAAAACAGATTCATGGAAAAATATTGCTGGCATGTAACCAGGTAACTGGAAGACACGAGGGAGAAAAAGAACTTCTTAGTTTAGTACATTCTGCACAATAAAAGAACTGATGATTGACCTAATCAAGACTAAGATTTGCTGGTACTTTCGGATAGTCGCATTTGCGAAAAATGCCCACTAGGCGTTCCTCACTGACCACTAACTGACCAATACCAAATAATTAACTGCACTTGTGGCCTGTCATTGCGTGAGAGATTGAAAAAGTGATGCTGCAAATTTTCCAGATGAAAGCTCTATCCTAAATGGTAGCAATTTTCATGTTAAATATTAATCTGCTCGAGTTTGAAATAATTATCAAAGGTTTACACACAACTTTCCAGCCAACTATTTATAAACATACCTCGATAATTAAAAACATTGATCATTATAAAAACAAAGAAACTACTAAATTGAATTTCCTTTCTATGCCACGTGGTAAACTGTTTACCTTGAGTCACGTGATCAGTCTGCCCACGTGACTATATATTTGTTTTCTAATTGTAGTTCCTGTCTAAACCAGCAGGTGGCTACAAACTATTGCATTCTAGGGAAAAAATAGACAAACACTATCAGTCTTTATCATTTCTTTCTGCCACGCCGTAGCATCACATAGCTTTGATTTATTGAGACTGCAGCACGTGGGTAAAAATTATTGTAACTATTTGAGACATCTTTGTACGATCGCACCTAAATATTTAATATGAGACAGCGAAAAAGCTTCATGCATATGCAAAACAGCCACGTGTTAGGTTTGTTTGTCTATCTATTTTCCATGATTCTTACTTATACGAAAACTGGTGTATTGGGGCGGGTACACACACACATTGCACCATGAGGAGCAAAGTGAGTGCACCGCGACATTCGCGACACGTGTAGTGATAATATGTATTGCATTTATATGGCATGAGAAGAATGCTGAGATATTTTTAGCGCATTCTATATTTAGTGAACAATATGATTTTACAATACAACATTTTATGTACATTTAGAAACTAAATTGACACATCTGTGACCACTTGTGTCAAAGTCTACTAAGACAATTCAAGCCTGTGTTGCAGACATCGTATGGGCCTAGTGTGTTCCAGTAGATTCTATAGAATGTTTCAATATTTGTATCATCATTCGCATATGCAATACATAATATGCCCATATAATACATTCGAAACAGCCTGCAGCTAACAGTGCCGATGCCGTATTTTCACAGGATTTAATGTAAGCCACTTGCGTGGGAGGCATAAGATGGAGTCTCTTTAAAAAAAGAACACGTCGTTTGTACGTTGTAATAAAATCCATATGGTTTAAGGTTGATATTTCAAAGAAACCCCATACCTAGCCCCAATTGCACGCAAGAGTGGTTCTTTTCAAGCTTCGTGACAAGCAGGTGTGAATTTCTGGGTCAATATATCGGTGTACATTTAACACGTGCTGTCTCCCACACACTCATGACCACCAGTGCGTGCGCAGGCGGACAGTCGTGTTGATTGGGGGGGATTGTTTTACCTTAATTGGCTGTATTGTTCTCTCTGGTTCTAATGAACAGTCTATTTACAGGCAGGCCTCTGCCGCCGAGAAGCTGCTTGTTTGAGTGGCTTCTACTGTTTGTCTCAAGGATTGTAGATTCATGACCAGCATATTCACTATAATATCAGCATCTTTCATTCTCTGCAAGCTTGTTGGTTTTCTCTGTACGTAAAATTCTTGGGACATAAACTAGTTTTTAAGTGTGATGTAGTGAGAGGAATTTTAAGTCATTTTCAAATTTTGAGGCATAGCCGTACACTAGAAGCACTCACTGACTGCTGATTAACCACTGACTAAGCATCAAATGACCACCGACTCACTGCACTGACCCTTACTGACCAACCTCACACCGAATGCACCCACCTGGTAGTAGAGCCAGAGCCCCTGACCAACCACTGACCACCCGCCGACCACCCTCACACTCCACTGACCACCCTATGACCCCCCACCCACCGCCCACTGGACCAGACATTGGCCATCCTCACATCACTTACTGACCACCCACTACCCACTGGCCCCCACCTGGTAGTAGAGCCTGAGCCCCTGACCACTGACTGACCATCACTCACCACCCACCGCCCACTCTTACACCACCCACTACCCACTGGCCCCCACCTGGTAGTAGAGTCTGAGCCCCCTGCTGCTGAAGACGGTCCTCTGCTTGTAGAAGAAGGCGTGGGGCAGGATGAGCACGCAGAAGATGGCGTCGGACAGCGCCAGGGACATGAGCCCCAGCAGCACGCCCTTCTCCAGCTCGAACACCTGCAACAGACAGGGGCGGTGTGTACAGGAAAACCCATGGGCAGATCCATGTGTGTGTGTGGGGGGGGGGTGTATGTGGGAATGTATGTGTGTGCATGTGTGTGCGTGTGTGTATGTGGGTATGTGTGTTTTTTTGGGGTGGGGCTTTCCCCACCAAAATACCTCATTTTCATAGGGCATATCCGATATCAATCACCTGTACGAAATCCATGAAACGCCTAAAGTGGGTGTCCCCTTTTTCGATACACATGGATCTGCCTGTGAAACAATTTCAATTTAGGGACACTGTGTTGGTGAATGATGTGTCTGTTGCCACCAGACCATGATTTATGTTGTTTTACAATTTATGCTGACTATAAATCAGTTGTATCACGTTTGAATCATTCATGTGCTTGCACATAGTAGGACACGAAATATATCTGACACAAAATTATTAATTAATTATTATTTATCTCTATATGCTGCTTTAACTTAGCATTCAGCCAATTGATTATGTTCCATAATTGTCATTAACTGAAGTTTCTTTTTTAAATAAGCATGTTTTCCCGAGCTTTTGACATATTTACCCAAACCTTTCTAAAACTTTCAATTGAAAAAAATACATCTAAATTATTTTTGAAAACAATTTTTTTAGAATAGTACACACGTTATTCCATGTTTGTGTACATATTACATAAACCATCATGTACAGTGTACTTATGCCCATCAAATAGGGTAAAATCAAGACGGACAAAATTTAGTGAGCTTTCCCTTAACAGTTAGTTGGTTGTTAAGCTCGTGCAGCCCTACTTATGAATACATACGAGTTTCTCAGGTTGACTATATAAAATAGTAGATTGCTTGTTCACGCTTTTAAGAGGTAAGTAGTTTGCAAATGAGTTTCAAGTAACGAGAACTATGCAAAACGTATTATGTTGAATTCTGATTTGCTGTGTAACAGCATACAGAGTGACGGCTTGTGAAGTCTTGGTCACTGTCTCTTCTGTGCGGTGTCTCCATGCTGGTGCTCAGCTGTAACTCTTCATTGGACATTTGCAATCACACAGACAGGCGAATTAGCGAACATGGCTGTTAAAACCTTGATACAAGCAGCTATGGCTTTGTTGCTTGCAATTTAATGATGCTCATAACAACGGCTCTATCAATTTTGTCTTCTTTTCCAAGTAATGCTGTGCAATGTGACATTGTCCCTGTAATTGTCAGGCCATTACAGCACTTACCTGTGCTTCATTGCTCGTTGTGAGGTGTTACTGTGAAGTATGACAATAATGTTCAGCCTCCATTTGACATTTACAAATATTAGGTGTGGACAATGTACAAGACACTAAAACCTCTCTACACGTGAGCCAGAAATAGTGTCCCCATTATTAAGGTATGTCCGGTGATGAAATTTACCCTTTAGTCATAACAACATATAGCCAGCAGATGGAAAATATAGCCAGGAGAAAAAAAGATCTTTCCCTATTTGGCGAAGTGTCCCTTTTAGTGCGGTGTCCGTATTAGCAAGGTGTCACTATTAGGGAGGTGTCCCAATTAGCAAGACAAACTAGGTCTTACAGTAGACCTACATACAAGTCAAATTGCTTCAAGTCTGTGTGCTTTTTGTCTCTAATTGTCGTGAAATGTGAGACCGCAGCAGAATTTGGCCTCTCAATAGTCGGGAAAGTGAGACCGCAGCGGAACTTTGCATCCAATAGTCGGGAATGTGAGACCACAGCAGAACTTTGCCTCCAGCAGTCACAAACCTGAGACAGCGGCAGCACCCTTTGTCATGTCAGCGCTCTACACCAAGACGATGATCAATGCCATGTTGTTTCCTCTGTTTGATGACATCAAAGTCGCAGAATGCGGGGTATGATACACCGACAGAAAGGAATGACGAAGCTGTCTAGTTAATGGCATTGCACCTCTTTTTGTGTAGGTGAGAAGCTCGTCTGTGGAATCCGTGTCATAGAGCATCTAGAAAGGCTTTGAGCCGTAAGAACCTATATATTCACTGCCGTCACAACTTTGCTTGGTCATTGTGTCGCTTGAGTTGAATCGAAAGCCTTGTGTTTGTTTCGTTTGTATGTCTGTCTGTATGTCTCTGGACAAGCTGCCATGTTTACTGATGAACTGATTTTGGTCAAAGTTTACACACCTTACTCAATTTTGTCTACATCAGTATATAACAATATGAGTAAGAGCTTCCAGGGTGAGCTTAACTATTTCATGCACCAGCTGATTTTTAAACTATCTCATTTTGCTGCCTACGCGCCTGTAGTGAGCAGTTTATAAGAAAGTGGGATAAGGGAAAACAGACTGAAAAAGAGGGATAAGGGTAAAAGAACCAAAAAACGAGGGATGCGGGATCTCCAAATTAGTGGGACAAGGGAAAAATATAAAAATAAAGGAGACAAGGCCCCCAAAAGAGGGATAAGGGTAAAAAGGGCCAAAGAGAGGGATATGGGATTTCTAGACTCCTTATAACCCCCCCCCCCCGTTAGTAGGCGTTCTCTGTAAGTGCTTCACACCGGTGACGGGCCACATCCTGCGCCCACCACACACAACAACTGTCACAAAGTGTGCTAATGACCGATAATACCTATTGGAGCTGTGAACATGTCATTGTGGGCGTTACAGCTGATGCTGACACATCACCATTACAACTGGTGGCTGGAGAACACTCCTCGTCACTTGCAGCATGGCTGCTGCTGCACACTTTCATGACAATGACAATGTAGAATACATTAAGCTATGTTCTTTTAACAGACCCTTTATCAAAATGAACTCCACATAGAATGCGCAGCATGCAGTTTAAGATATAGTGCATCTTTGGCTGGTAATACAACACAGGATGGTAACGCGTGTGTGCGCATGCTGTGTACCCACCTCCCACTTGTGTGTGCATGCACGTGCGTGTGCGTGCGTGTGCGTGCATGTGTGTGCGCGTGCTGGGTACCCACCTCGCGCTTGTTGTATCTCGCGGCCAGTATGACGAGGTTGATGACGTTGCCCACCACGCCGAGCGCTCCGACCACCGACAGCAGCACCCCCTTCAGCAGCCACTCCACCTCACCCCCCACCCCCGACCCTCCCGCCACGGCCGCACCCTCTGGGGTGACCGCCGGGACGGAGCCACTACCCAGGGGAGAGTCCGCGCCCGCTGGATCCATGTTTAGCAGGATACAGTGCTAGATGGTTCGGACTCCTCTCTCTCACTCTGTGGATGGTTGCAGTTCTCGCTTTATTAACCAGTAGGATGACAAATTGTGGTCTTTTTGTAGAGGTGGTCAACTTAATGTTTAGCCGGATACAGTCGTAGCACCTCTTGGTGAAGATGTGGTGCTATCTCTCTGTGTGGAGGCTGAAATAGGGTCCTAGTGTAAAAGTGGTCTCTTGATAGAGGTGATCAACTTAATGTGTAACCTCTGAAAGTACTAGTCTCTGTTATCAAACTGCACTGTATTAATGCCGACCTATTGAATGTTAGACATATTCCACTTTCTATCCCTGTTCACTGTTTCATTTTCATGTTTTCCCTTTCTATGTAGATTTGTTTTAGTTCAGCCATTTGTCATATGAGTATATTTTAGTCATTTATTTCGAGACAAAAAAAAAATTCGTTTAAAAACATACAACATAGGATTAGAAACCCTTCATATTATGATGTTTCAAGAGATAAGCGCCTTCTGCAGGTGCTATGCAAAATAGTTTTCATTTTATACACAAAACTCCAGGGCCACACCTATTTGCATGAAGTCCACATTGACATTCACAGGCGCAATTCTCCTCTACCGCGGCCCATTAGATACAATTGTTATTATTTTTTATAGACTGTCACATTCTGAACATGTAAATGCGCATATCCCAGGTGTGGATGTTTGAAATTAGATTATTTCTCACATTGGTAGACGTCTAGCATTTGCACATGTGTAAAGTGGTGCCTCTTGTCATTGACACAAATATTGGATTCTTTTCATTTAAATCTGAACGAAGAAATATCACCGTGAAATCATTTATAAAACACCAGACACAATATATTTCACACACACACAAAATATGAAATGAATGCGTTTTAATCACCATTAAAAGAGCCCATAGAACGTATCACTCGAAAATTAAAAGTGAGATTAAAAATGGAACCACACCCGAACAAGTTAGATTAATAGTGGAACCACACCTGAGCAAATCAGCCCACAACTATTAAACCAAATGAATTCAGCCCAATCACACAAATCCCCGACCTTGTCTTCAGTGACCAGTCTCAGCATGTAAGTTTAATTCCTCTTGGAATGATTAACCTTAGACCAACATTCACTCAAAACCTGGACGATTTAATCCCTGTTGCTGCTTTGCATGTAAGTGACAACCTAAAACATTAAATCCCTGCCCAGTGTAAGCCTATATCACAACCTATATGCTAAATCCCTGTTGTTTGAAGTTAACCTCAGTGTTGTTGCTTTAATTGACCAATGTCCACTGAGCTGGTGTCTGTCACACTCTCCATCACTGTGTGCTGTCTGTGAGCGCTCAGCGAGTAACAAATAACCTCGGCAACGGCGCCATTATGCTCAGTCTACTACATACATGTAGGTTGATGGGGTAGTGGAGGGGGTACACACATCCCCTTTCTCACCGAAATTGTACATTATCGAGGTGGGTTTTGCGAAAAACGTTTTGCCACGACCGCTATTGAATGCGTGAACAAAACCCATGAGATCGTTTTTGTACGTGCGCCCCCTTTTCTGAAAACTTGGATCTGTCCTGTACTGCACGCATCATTTCACGCACGTGCTTTTATGTCATGGCTGACGTCATCACTCCATACGTGCAACATACGTCCACAAACAATCAAAAGACGTGCGCCGATCCGAGCTCCGCCCAATCAAAACACACAACGTGCTGCTTACAAACAAATGCACGTGTTACGAATGAGTCACATACACCTATTTTCTAATCGCTGTCTCAATGAAATATTAATTTATGTACTTATCTATGAACTCTGGGTAATCGAACATCACACACACATGTAAAACATCTCTTTATCATATACCTTTCATGAAAATATTTTTGAATGAGTAGATTTATAACTGAAAATTGATATTGAACTTAACGCACCTGGTTGATAGCTCTTAATGTTAGCTTCAATATTGTCTGATTTTTTCCCCATACTATTTTCATACTATTTCCATATGGCTTTTATGAAATTACATGCTAGCCACGCCAAACAAGTAGCTTTATCAGTGAAAACCAACTTTGAACATAATGCACCTAGATGTAAAAATCACTTGATGTGCATTTCATCGGGATCTATCTATCTGATCAATACCCATTTTAACACTCTACCTCTACTCTATACCTCATACCAATATTGCTATGGTCTGTACCTTTGGCTTTCTGATTCATTTTACGCACCCCAACTCTCCAGCCATCAGGCCATTGCTTCTCTCTATGTGACTTAACCATCTCAACCTGCTTGTACGGAGGACGCTATGTCTTTGACACGGCCGCCTCACAACCTGTATGGTTTTACTGTACACACACATTCCTCATTTTGCTCCCACGCAGGCCACATGCTGGTTACAGTGAACCTTTCTACATTCAATGTGCGATCACACTTGCAGACGTCAAACTTAAGTTCTTGGCAGTGTTCAAGTTATTGGCAGTGCTGAAGTTATTGGCACCACGCAAACATATCTCTTTCTCCAAGGCAATGCATACTCTTAGTGTTATAACTGTACAAAGTGGAGAAAACTCTCTCAGAGGATGGTAATTGCGTCACGGTAGTTGTTTTCTCAATGGCAATGTTTTACTTATCTTTGATATTACCCTTGAGCACTGATATGACAATCACTTGGGTTTGTGATCCACATCTGACAAGGCCTTGTGACAGAGAGTGACCTGAGGGGCGATCACTGATCTGTTGATGAGTAGGTGGCATGCTGTCATTATGCTAATGACAATCACTTGATTAATGTGTGCTGTGTCTTTGTTCTCTGTTGTCTCTTTACTATCCAGACGGGGTAAACAAACTGCACCCCAGCTACAGTGTCATGTCTAAAAACAGCACTACTGTAACAATCTCATTTCATCGCAAACAGCAATGGCCAAAAAGCTGGACCTCTAAGCTACATTTTGGTACCAGTTAGAATGTGATGGTGCAAAAAGTGGCCAAGTTATGAGGTTATGAAGCACACAATATATGAAGACTTAACAGTCAAAATTACAAAAAGAGTACAGTCCACACGCTGTACACTGATGTTCTTTCTCTCCACAAAAGTCAGAGGTCATGGATTGGGTTAATTTTAAGTTTGGCATACGTTCTATGTCTCAGGAGTACATTGCAATAAAAATTATTTTGATATATCAAATATATTTCCAGTTGTGAAGTCGTAAAAATCGAAGATAGGACACTTTTTGGCCAAAAGACCGCTAAGGGGGGTCGGCGAGACGCCCGTTTTTCTCGACAACCCACGGGGCTAGAAGAAAAAGTGACAAGTGCAGATTCATCTAGAAATTACGAGCTACCGCGTCGTTTAAACCAGACCATCGTGCTCCCAATATTGACTGAGATATCGCCCCCACAAAGTACGTGTCCTTCGCCCGCTCTCCCGCCGCTCGGCAAACGCCGGGTGGTAGCGGCCTCGCGGTATCGCACGCCAATCGAGAACCACGTGGTCTATTGCAATGGATAATGGCTTGTTTTGAAGCTAGGACCCCAGCCTACACGGCCATAGTACGTAGACCCACGCCCCTGGCATACCAAGAGAGATATTAGTGTGTCATTCTGGCAGAAATCGGGCGTCATTTGGGGGTGTAAGGTTGATTATTTTGAATTTAAAAAAAAAAAAGAGTTATCACAAATGAGAGCTACGCAGCTGAATTTCGCCCCAGGGCATCAAGTGTGCCTCCCAAAGCAGCATGCTAGCACCCATTCCCCTAACAGTGGCCATAAACTAGTGATAACTCTTTCAAGATGTGATTTCTCATTCAATCCTTGTGTTTCTGGCAGCACTAAAAATGATGACCAGTGACAAACACTCCATCCATTACACAACAAAAGTGTTGCAACCCAGGTTCTTTTGGGGAGAAACGGCTTGAGGATCGTCGGTCTTAATAATGTCCTCCCCTGAGATATCACATCTTGCTAAATACTACAGTTATAAGGGTGAAAGAGGGATGAGAAGTGTGTATTCCATGCATTTTTTATAGAATGGCTCATTGGAATCAAGTTGGTGTCAAGGCAGAATCTTACATAACAGTCTGCTTTATGGTCAAAGCTGCAAGCAAACCGACCACCACCCCCCTCTCACACTCAAACAACAATCCCATGGCATTTTTATACAAACTCTGTCAAGAGAACAAGTGTCTAGATCGCACGGTTCGCATAATAGAGCAAACGCACAATAACAATCGATTTTGAACATAACGTTTTTCACATCACAGTGAAAAGGTGATTTCAGTTGCTCATACATAGGAGAGCAAGCTGTTTGCGTTGTGTCTGTGTCTACTTCTAGTGCAGCCAGTGTACAGTTGTTGTCTCTGGGTGGGTGGGTGGGTGGGTGGGTGGGTGGGTGGGTGGGTGGGGGGGGACATCTTTTTTTAATAAAAAAATATTATGAATTTTTATTTTGTTGCCGTACTTTATGGAGAAGTATTTGGCCGATTGTCGCCAAACTTCATATCTACATTTGATGTATCATCCCCCCCCCCCCCCCCCACCCCCCCCCCCCCCCCCCCCCCCCCCCCCCCCACCCCCCCCCCCCCCCACCCCCCCCCCCCCCCCCCCCCCCCCCCCACCTAACTAACTGTTTCTATTTGCCCTTCATAAGAAATACATGATGGCCATGCAAAATGAGTAACCTTTCTACTGAAATTTGACTTCGAACATCACATACACACATGTAAAACATCTCTTTATCATATACCTTTCATGAAAATATTTTTGAATGAGTAGATTTATAACTGAAAATTGATATTGAACTTAACGCACCTGGTTGATAGCTCTTAATGTTAGCTTCAATATTGTCTGATTTTTTCCCCATACTATTTTCATACTATTTCCATATGGCTTTTATGAAATTACATGCTAGCCACGCCAAACAAGTAGCTTTATCAGTGAAAACCAACTTTGAACATAATGCACCTAGATGTAAAAATCACTTGATGTGCATTTCATCGGGATCTATCTATCTGATCAATACCCATTTTAACACTCTACCTCTACTCTATACCTCATACCAATATTGCTATGGTCTGTACCTTTGGCTTTCTGATTCATTTTACGCACCCAAACTCTCCAGCCATCAGGCCATTTGCTTTCTCTCTATGTGACTTAACCATCTCAACCTGCTTGTACGGAGGACGCTATGTCTTTGACAGGGCGCCTCACAACCTGTATGGTTTTACTGTACACACACATTCCTCATTTTGCTCCCACGCAGGCCACATGCTGGTTACAGTGAACCTTTCTACATTCAATGTTTTGCGATCACACTTGCAGACGTCAAACTTAAGTTCTTGGCAGTGTTCAAGTTATTGGCAGTGCTGAAGTTATTGGCACCACGCAAACATATCTCTTTCTCCAAGGCAATGCATACTCTTAGTGTTAAAACTGTACAAAGTGGAGAAAACGCTCTCTCAGAGGATGGTAATTGCGTCACGGTAGTTGTTTTCTCAATGGCAATGTTTTACTTATCTTTGATATTACCCTTGAGCACTGATATGACAATCACTTGGGTTTGTGATCCACATCTGACAAGGCCTTGTGACAGAGAGTGACCTGAGGGGCGATCACTGATCTGTTGATGAGTAGGTGGCATGCTGTCATTATGCTAATGACAATCACTTGATTAATGTGTGCTGTGTCTTTGTTCTCTTTGTTCTTTCGTATTCTAAACTTGCCCGCATCTAATCGCTAAAAACACAATGGCAATGGCCAAAAAGCTGGACCTCTAAGCTACATTTTGGTACCAGTTAGAATGTGATGGTGCAAAAAGTGGCCAAGTTATGAGGTTATGAAGCACACAATATATGAAGACTTAACAGTCAAAATTACAAAAAGAGTACAGTCCACACGCTGTACACTGATGTTCTTTCTCTCCACAAAAGTCAGAGGTCATGGATTGGGTTAATTTTAAGTTTGGCATACGTTCTATGTCTCAGGAGTACATTGCAATAAAAATTATTTTGATATATCAAATATATTTCCAGTTGTGAAGTCGTAAAAATCGAAGATAGGACACTTTTTGGCCAAAAGACCGCTAAGGGGGGTCGGCGAGACGC
Organism: Streblospio benedicti; assembly: GCA_019095985.1. Classification (NCBI taxonomy): domain Eukaryota; kingdom Metazoa; phylum Annelida; class Polychaeta; order Spionida; family Spionidae; genus Streblospio; species Streblospio benedicti. Next base: position 38,762,542 of record CM032661.1, read on the forward strand.
CCGTTTTTCTCGACAACCCACGGGGCTAGAAGAAAAAGTGACAAGTGCAGATTCATCTAGAAATTACGAGCTACCGCGTCGTTTAAACCAGACCATCGTGCTCCCAATATTGACTGAGATATCGCCCCCACAAAGTACGTGTCCTTCGCCCGCTCTCCCGCCGCTCGGCAAACGCCGGGTGGTAGCGGCCTCGCGGTATCGCACGCCAATCGAGAACCACGTGGTCTATTGCAATGGATAATGGCTTGTTTTGAAGCTAGGACCCCAGCCTACACGGCCATAGTACGTAGACCCACGCCCCTGGCGTACCAAGAGAGATATTAGTGTGTCATTCTGGCAGAAATCGGGCGTCATTTGGGGGTGTAAGGTTGATTATTTTGAATTTAAAAAAAAAAAGAGTTATCACAAATGAGAGCTACGCAGCTGAATTTCGCCCCAGGGCATCAAGTGTGCCTCCCAAAGCAGCATGCTAGCACCCATTCCCCTAACAGTGGCCATAAACTAGTGATAACTCTTTCAAGATGTGATTTCTCATTCAATCCTTGTGTTTCTGGCAGCACTAAAAATGATGACCAGTGACAAACACTCCATCCATTACACAACAAAAGTGTTGCAACCCAGGTTCTTTTGGGGAGAATCGGATTGAGGATCGTTGGTCTTAATAATGTCCTCCCCTGAGATATCACATCTTGCTAAATACTACAGTTATCAGGGTGAAAGAGGGATGAGAAGTGTGTATTCCATGCATTTTTTATAGAATGGCTCATTTGGAATCAAGTTGGTGTCAAGGCAGAATTTTACATAACAGTCTGCTTTATGGTCAAAGCTGCAAGCAAACCGACCACCACCCCCCTCTCACACTCAAACAACAATCCCATGGCATTTTTATACAAACTCTGTCAAGAGAACAAGTGTCTAGATCGCACAGTTCGCATAATAGAGCAAACGCACAATAACAATCGATTTTGAACATAACGTTTTCACATCACAGTGAAAAGGTGATTTCAGTTGCTCATACATAGGAGAGCAAGCTGTTTGCGTTGTGTCTGTGTCTACTTCTAGTGCAGCCAGTGTACAGTTGTTGTCTCTGGGTGGGTGGGTGGGTGGGTGGGTGGGTGGGTGGGGGGACATCTTTTTTAATAAAAAATATTATGAATTTTTATTTTGTTGCCGTACTTTTATGGAGAAGTATTTGGCCGATTGTCGCCAAACTTCATATCTACATTTGATGTATCATCCCCCCCCCCCCCCCCCCCCCCCCCCCCCCACCCCCCCCCCCCCCACCCCCCACCCCCCCACCCCCCACCCCCCACCTAACTGTTTCTATTTGCCCTTCATAAGAAATACATGATGGCCATGCAAAATGAGTAACCTTTCTACTGAAATTTGACTTCGAACATCACATACACACATGTAAAACATCTCTTTATCATATACCTTTCATGAAAATATTTTTGAATGAGTAGATTTAACTTAACGCACCTGGTTGATAGCTCTTAATGTTAGCTTCAATATTGTCTGATTTTTCCCCATACTATTTTCATACTATTTCCATATGGCTTTTATGAAATTACATGCTAGCCACGCCAAACAAGTAGCTTTATCAGTGAAAACCAACTTTGAACATAATGCACCTAGATGTAAAAATCACTTGATGTGCATTTCATCGGGATCTATCTATCTGATCAATTCCCATTTTAACACTCTACCTCTACTCTATACCTCATACCAATATTGCTATGGTCTGTACCTTTGGCTTTCTGATTCATTTTACGCACCCCAACTCTCCAGCCATCAGGCCATTGCTTCTCTCTATGTGACTTAACCATCTCAACCTGCTTGTACGGAGGACGCTATGTCTTTGACAGGGCGCCTCACAACCTGTATGGTTTTACTGTACACACACATTCCTCATTTTGCTCCCACGCAGGCCACATGCTGGTTACAGTGAACCTTTCTACATTCAATGTGCGATCACACTTGCAGACGTCAAACTTAAGTTCTTGGCAGTGTTCAAGTTATTGGCAGTGCTG
>CM032661.1:38764674-38824487 GCA_019095985.1 Streblospio benedicti
TGTTAGTAGTTCATACTTTAAACAACTCTTAATGATCATTTATAATATGTGCCGGTCAGCAAACCATGATGGAAGCCATGAGCTCTATGTCTTCAACCAATTATAGTGTAAGTGCCCATTGGCAAAACCAAACGTTTGGAATTGTGTTCAAATTTAATGCTCAAATCATACAATACCAAATGAAATCCATTCCAAACCAAGTCACTCTGGGAATTAGCATTGATGCTCAGCACCGGTTTGGTTCTAAGGAACCAGAGAATAAGGCAGCATTCTTTGAAGACTAAATGTGAAGTAGCAAGTCACATTTGCGTCGTCTCTTTCAAACAAATAGAGTATTACAGTGGAATTTACCAAGAAGTTGAATACACCACTCAATCTACCCAAAGGTGGCCTGTAGGGTGGGACCTGGCATCTTGAAGGAGTTGGGATTACAAGATTGAAACCATATGGGTATTAATCATTATTATCAGGAGACTGCATAAATTCTATGGCTAGAGCATGTGTCTCTTGGTTACCACTTGGCGTGAATTTTATAGTTACTTTTTTAAATACCATTGCTTCATCTGTAACATACGACCAGGTTTTTGGTTTTCATCTGTTCGCTGCAAAGTATGCAGGAGAAAAGATGGACCATCTGGCAGTAAGAAAAAAACCCAATCACTATACAAAATAATAAATATAGTATATAAACCGCCCCATCTAAAGTTGCTGGGGCCCATGTCACCATTATCTTGATTTTAGAAAAGAGCGAAAGAAAGAAAGATAAATTTAAATTAAAAAAAAAAAAAAAAAAAAACAATTGAATCTGCAAAACCCCAATATGTCTATTAAAAAAAGAAAAATGGATAAAATTTATGTCATTAGAACATTCAAAACAAAATAAATGTTTGACAAAAATTGCCCCTTTTGCCATGTTGTTTATAAACTGCACTTATGAGTTGCTAGAATTATTGATTTGGAATTTGGAAGCAACAAGTTGCAGTCATTCAAAATCAAAGGTCATTGAAATTTTCACAATCACTGAGAAAATTACCTTTTCAAGGCCGCTATCATGATTTATTGTACATGGTGTCAGACCGTTTGAGACATTCAACTTTGGATTTGTATGTTTACAGCTTGAAGACCTTCTGGCGTCTTTGTAAACACGACTCTGTTCTGTCATTCCTTCTGTCTTTACTGTAATTTGTCACCAACATTTATCTGTTCCTTTGACGCTGCAGGCAAATCCAGGTGTTTGTAAAGGTGGGTGTTTGTGTGGAAACTTTAAGACCATTGTACAAATTAATCCTGCTATTCAGTGGTGATTATTATCAAAAATTCAATTAAAATGTAATGAATACAGCAACCCAATCTGGTATTGGCCATGAGGACTTTAGGGTCAATTTTGGAAAGGGGAAATTAAAAAATAACACATTAATTAATCTAAATGCATGTTTGTTGTAATATAAAAGGCTTTATTTCATCATGTTCTAGTGGTGACATCTATAACAATTATAAATCACATCAATCAGTGGCGGTATCATTTTCTATATATATTTCAAGAACCACCAGCACACTCCCCGTATATATAACAGAAGCTATTACAGAAGACAATCATTGCCGTTAAAGACAATCCTTCTGGGTCAACACGGCATCAGTCAGCGTCACTTCAAATGCAGAGAAAAATGACATATCGAGGCGAAACGGTCGGCGATAAAAATCGTCAGGCTTGTTGAGACTGAATACAATTTTATCAGACATTGAAATGTACATGTAGAGTAGGCATTGATTTTGGGTTTCTCCTGCAGCGAACATTTTTGCATTGATTCGTTGACAGCTGAAAATCATTGGATGTTTTTGCCGCTCATTCAATGTTTGAGGAGTGACGACGGCGACTTCAATCAGAGCTCAATATTCAAATACTCGGTGGCTGCTAGTGACCAAAAATATACAGTCGCTGTTATGTCAATTATAAGGCCTCTTGTTGTGTCAGCTATATAGACACTCATTCTTTTATAATTGGATTAGGAATAAAAATATGTACATTCATTCAAGTTTAAAATTTGTGAAAATATTAACATTAAAAATATTATATAATGTCCCGATAGCATTGTGTATTGCATGTGTGTGGTTGTAACTTTTATATGTTTAAGCTTTAATGGCTCGAAGCAGAAATTAGACACAATTTGAATCAGTATTCATGGGTGAATATAAAAAAAACACTGTAAAAACCAAGAGACGCAAACCCAAGACCGTCTGAATATTAGGTAATTCCCGGCAATAGCTGTAAGGTTAAAAACCACGACCTTGTGGATAATGAGCCATACACTGCTCTCAGTATGGTGCTCAAACCCACAACCTTCTGCTGCCGTGTGCCAGCGAACCATGCACTGCTGTCGTGTTGTGGGAGGCGCGATCAATAACACGTCAATAGAGACTGCTGCGGCTGTGGACAGATGTTTGGTGCCTCTCATACACACGCCGTACACCACAATGGCAGCGCTCGTTTTTACTACTTGAATTAAATGTGAGTTGGGAAGTTTATACTCTTAGACTATCCAGGTTTTCTTTAAGGGGACGCAAATTTAACGAAAAACATGGGGCGGCAGCTTACGACCAAACCCTATGAAAATGAACTATTTTCCCCATAAAAGGGGGCGCCCCTGCGCCACCCCTGATTGCCATTCTCTAAAAATAAATTAACATTGATGGTTTCAATAGAAATGTGTAAAAATTGCATCATCAGTCCTAGATATGTCAGTGTGTTTAAATAACCTTTGGATTCATAGCACTTCCAGTTCCTGTCTTTCATGTCAACCAGTCCGTATATATGTTTCTGTGTACACTTTGAGGGTAACTAGTTCTGCTTAGATAGTCGTGAATAGTGTAAATGATTGATATAATTTCGGTTTGGACTGTTTTTACAGGGTGTCCTGATACACAGTCTGCCAGATTCAGAAGATGATGTAAAAGCTTAATTTTGGATCAGCCTGCTTGTCAGAATGTACAACCAACGGCACATACAAAGTGGCCCAACATATAAAATAAAAATTGTATCTCACATAAAATCATCCAAAGATCAAATGAAACAAAAATGAAAATATCAGTGGTCTCCAGTAAGTAAGAATAGATCACGTACAGAAATGGAACATTGATATTAAAACAGAAGACCAAAGGCATCAGCATCAGTGTGACTGTTCCCCAAACAGCAGGTCTTTTGTAACGAAATGGCAGATCCAGGGGGCGACGCCTCCCCCCCCCCTTTCCCCACCAAAATACTTCATTTTCATAGTGTTTTTCATGAAAAACATTAAGTGCGCCCCCTTTTCAAAAACTCCTGGTGTCTATGATAACACTTACACATAATTGCTCTCTTTTTAAATCATGTCAGCTGTGTTAGTCTTTTTACCATCAGCACCGGTGCTGGCGAGGTATGTAGCTGTGTGCAGACGGCAAATATACTTACAGCACCATACTGACAGCCTGTGACGGCAGCCACCTACACCGCGATGTGGCAGCCGGCCTCATAGTGACACACGCGAGGGATCAGACAGGTGGATAGCAGTTTAAGTGTGTAGTGATATATCTAATCTGCATCGTGTAAAGTATGTAAAGCTTAATGGATAAGTTGGCTTTGATCTGACATTATGCAACATGTATATTGGGGTAAGTTCACTGATACTCGGCTTGAAGCAGCTGATCGATTATTGATCTGTGATTGTGTGTGACGGAATGTGGGCCTCAGACCAGCAGTGACATGTAGGGTGCATCTTATTGAAAGTTCAACAGGGCCGTGGTCAGGATTACAAAATCTGAAAGTTAGAAACGAAATGACAAGTATTGCGGATACAAATAATGAGAATATACTATATGCACCATGGATAAACATCTTTTTCTAAAAAACAAACAAGATTGTAATATCATTGTAAATGTAACTGTGGTGGTTTATAGTCATGATTCTAGTGCTCTCACGACTTTACATTCACACCAGGTCATTGGCATCCTTATCACACATTATCTTTCTCAACTCCCTGGGTAGCAAGGGCACAAACATAAAGTTCACTCACGGGACCTGTTGTTTTAACGTCTAGGTACCACTTTGTGCACTGGCAGAGGTACCCTTGGACTTAAAAACGAGTTGACTTGGTGGGGAAAATGGGGGCATTCATAACATACAATACATTTTCACTTCTTTGAAAATTCCAATCAAAATGCTTGACACAGATGCTAATGGTGTACACTGATTAAAAGTTCAACAGGGTGGTGGTCAGGATTACAGAACACGAGTCGTCCAAAGTGGATGCTTGGCCGTGGATAGAGTTTAAGACTTTTCTAACATGCAGGTTGACATAAAAATCGTTAAAACTAATTGAGTATGTCATGTAGGAATAATTTTGCCTCTTTTTATTTTCCACCTAAAATGCCTGAGGCCCTTGTTGTTTGACCGAGCCTCTCAGGAGGTCAGCACTGCTACACACACTGTCATAGTTTTAATAAGAAATTGGATGCGGACTGAAACCACAAAAACCTGTAGAATTGGGGTCATTTGTGTGGCAATTCATTTAAATAATGTTAGATTCCTAAAAAAAGGGCCAAACGTTCAATTGGTGTTCAAATTTTTAAGTTCAAATTTATGCAAGCCTCATTTTCCATTGTTTTTGTTTTTTTGTTTTTTTATTTATATCCCAGAGGGCCATGATAAATTTAACCCCCTTTAACCCCCCACCCCCACCCCGTCTGATGAGGCCACCTGTTAACCCTAGCACCTACTAAAGTGCCTGTTTCAGAGTGACAGATCCACAATTTTTTTTGGACGGGTGTGTGGTGGAGGGGGCGGAGCGTTGTATGCGTATCGCACCACACAGCACGCAAAATACGCGGGACCCCAAAACCAGGACCTGGCCAAAGTCATTAAAATTTGAGAGGCTGGGTAGGGTGTGGGGTTGGGAGGGAGGAGGGCTGATGCCCTGCATCTGCCAGAGAGGGGTATAAAGCCTTGATGAAAATCCATTCACAAACATTTTTCCCTAAATCACCAGTCACCCATACATTTCATTGTCTTTCACCAATCCCAGGAATTGTAAAATGGTTAGGTTGCATCACATTTCACGCACGTAAATACAGACAGTTCACAATTACCGCTCAAGATTTAGGGCAAATCACCAATCACAGCCTTTGTAATAAGCAGATCATCACTGCAGTCACCAATGATAAGTTCCATCACATTTCACACAATTCACGCTCAAGATTCAGGGCAAATCACCAATCACAGTTTTGCTACATGCCACTGAGCCCACTATACGGCTAGCGGACTGCGTATTTTTGTACACAATAAAACGTGACACTGTGATTGGTTTCACAAAGTGATTACAGTCAACAACAACAATAAGAGCAGCAGCAGCAGCAGCAGCAGCAGCAGCAGCAGCAGCAGCAGCAGCAGCAGCAGCAGCAGCAGACTGCCACGGACAGCAGTGCCCAGCAGCTGCTGTGGTGCAGATTTGATTATTGGAGTGGTCGGACCAAACGGGACCAGTCAGTATTGATCACGGGGTGGGGTAAGAGGATTTTTAGGCCGGGCCATCAACTTTTGTCACAATGTTTGGATGGGGGACCGGGGGCAGGTTGCAGTTCATACACGGGGTGGGGGCTATCAATTTTTCACAGATTAAATCTATGTTTCCATTAGAGATTTTGTAAAACAATGTTTTTATATTATGGATATCATCAATAGGATTTTTAGTTAACTGACAATGATTGCGTTAACTGTTGGGGGGGTCAATTTTTGTCACATGAAATTGAGGGGGGATATCAATTTTTTCACAGAAGTTTTAGGGGGCTATTAATTTTTTAGAGATTCTGAAAAAAAATCCTCCTAACCATGTCATAAATACTGAATTTTACTGTCAGTTTGCATGTTGGATATTGCTGATCAAATGGACCAATTTTCCAACACAGTTAACTGTAAGAATGTATAATATAAATATGGGGGATGAAGAAGACAATGTGTTGAAATAACGCAACACCTTCTATGGCAATACATGTTTCACAGAAGTTTGAGGGGGGGCTATTAATTTTGTGTGGACAATTTTGGAAAATTTTACCCGTGTTAATATATTACCTGAATGGTTCCTATACTGTCAGTTGGTGTTGGGCGCATGTTGAGCATTGCTGATTTTGTGGACCAATTTTCCAACACAATCATATTCTGTAAGAATGGTACAGATATGGCAAGATGAAGAAAACAATGTATTCTTTCTAACGCAACACCTTCTATAGCAAGACAGTGTTTTTGCAGACGAAATAGAGGATAAAAATGGACAAAATAGCGGTGTCTCCACGTATTACAGAATCATAGTTTTGTTGTTAAATGCAAAAGATTTGATGACATTAAAAATTATTATTGATGCTTCAACCATGAAATTCAAAGTGCATCGTGTTTCTTTTATTTGAATGGGGACAACAACTATTGATAGACTATTTGATTATAAATAGCGGTTCTCCCGTATACAGAATCATAGTAGATAAATGACTAAATAGCAGTGACTTTAGTGATAATATTGATAGGGGTTCGTGTGTTAAATGAACCTTAGTAGATACAAATTGGATTTTTTACAGCCTCGTGTAGCGCGCGCGTGTGTGCGTGGGATTATTATATTGATTTGCTTTAACGAGTTGATTTCATAAGAAGATAACAGACATTGTAAAAGTAACATTTAACAGCTTTAGAATAATAAAACCCTGTAAAGTATTAAAAGAGATCCTATTTTTCATTCTTTGTGTATTTTTTTCACATTTAGTTGCTTTTAAATAGACATACACTAGATTCAAGATAGGAATATTCAAGACTTAAATTATTTATACATAAAAACGCAGCCTAATCATACACACTGGCGTACTCAGCACGGCCAGACTAATAAACCAAACAGGATAAACAAAAACACATAAAACTGTTGCTTTCAAATATTGATCATGGATTACATATGATTTTAGCTGATAAGGTGAAACACCATAAAAACCAGCATTCCGTCATCGCGCAATAAAGGATTACACAACTGCAGTATTTATCACTGTCTATGACTGCAGGAGATAAGAGACTGACAACAGTAAAGTGACAGAAGCTTGGTTGGTTAATATTAAAATGGTGAGTGCTGTGCCTAGGAGTACTACATACATACATACTACTACAATCATAGACTTATATGTTATTGTAATCATTGAATTTTTATACCATGTCACTATAATAAACCAATCAAATCAAATCAAACTACGTTTACATTATGGATTAGGTAGAATAAACGCTGATTTAGATTGAATAAAACAATAATTCAAGGATACAAATTGTAAGTGTTCAAATGTGAAGTTTCTTTAATATTCTGTTCTAGTTGTGCTTGTGAGGATAAATTGAGCCAAACGTGATATAGTGCAATGGTGTGTTTAAATGTGTTATTGTGATAGGGGTGGAGACATTCTAGATTCACAGATCTAGCAGTTCTAGGATATCTAGCTGGAATAATGAGGATACAGCACGAACTGACTAATCGGATTTGATGGCAAACACTCTGGATTATGATATGTGCTTGGTTAGATAAGGCCTAGCTAGCTGGTCTAGCTGCGGATACACCACAATGCACAAGTCTAGCACCGCTAGGATTCCTTCTGGCTGGCACAGCCTGTCCGGCTACCTGTACTACAAGCAGGGAGGACGTAAGTAAATCGCCTGTTATCACTTCTGAAATGGGAGAGCCTCTGTAATGGACTATGGTGGTACTATTTCTGTAAGGGGGCCACCTTTGTAATCAGTATGGGATGGGACCAATTGTTGAGACCACTGCTGTAATTAGAACCTTTTGTAACAGGACCACCTGTATAATGGAACCCTCTCCTTCTTTGCCAGTGGCAAGATGCATCAGTCGAACGCCTGTATAATGAGATCACAGCCAATGCAACCACCTCTGTAAATGAAATCCCTTTGTAATGGATCCAGGTGGGGTGTAGACACCCCTATGCCCCTAATCTAAGGTTCATTTGTAGCGAAGCTCAAGTCAAATAAGCGGATCATCATGGAAGGTATATAAATCACAACTGAAAAGACCACTTATTAGCACAGTCATGGGTCTCAGGGAGACTCCATGGGAGACTACATTGGGTCTCCATGATCGTGTACTCTGTAGTTGGGATCATCATCATCATAAATTCAATCCATAATAGGCAGATCCAAGGGTCCAAAAAGCCTGATCTGTCATTGTCAAGTCCTTACCGCCTCTACCTCCCCGCCCACTAACCCTGACCCCCTTCCAGCGCTGGCGAAGCTCAAGTCCAAGAAGCGCCAGTGGTACGTGTTGGACGTAGGGCTGACGTACTTAACACTCACATTAGCGTTCACTCGCCTGATCTATACCTAATTAATGTGTAGGTACCACGGAGCAGTGTGCAACTCTTTAGAGGTAGATTTGCTCAACACCATACAGACACCAAACAGACCTGACCGAGAATCAAACCCACAACCTTCTGGTCACGAGTCCACCTCCCTAACCTCTCGGCCACTGAAGCACACATGAGTGTCCATGTTTCCCTCAATAAATCTAATCCACTCTCCCCCCTTCCAGCGCTGGCGAAGCTCAAGTCGAAGAAGCGTCAGTGGTACGTGCTGGACGAGGCGTCGTGCCGGCTGCTGTGTTACCGGAGCCGCGAGGACGCCACTCGGGAGCCGCGGGGGAGCCGCGAGGACCCCACGCATTCTGTGGACCTCCGCAGCGCAGGGATCGCTGTCAACACCGCAGACGCAAACTCATTCACCATACTGTGAGTACCGGTTTAAACACACTCTTATCCTGAGCCCTTATCACTCTCCTACTATAATAAGTAGGAGTCTAAAGGTTAGCTGAGAACCTTCGTTTGTCTACCTATACCTTTGAAGGTGACTTTCAAAAACCCGAACCAAGGGTGATGCTAATTTGCTTTTATTTTTGCTCTTGCATGGTCAAACTATCTTGCATTATCTATTATTTTAACATGAAACAAAGGCAACATTACGGTCAAGCATTTGTTACGTAATCAACTGACTTATATAAGTGGGCCAGGTTGCTCTTGATACAACTCATTCACCATACTGTGAGTACCGGTTTAAACATACGCTTGGGCTATTCAAGTTCATTTGCCACATTTCTGTTTCTCTTTGGTAATCTTCTTCCGGTATTCTTGCGCCTTCACTCATGAAGATTATGCAAGATGGCTTGGTGTGACACATGTACGAAGGATAAAACAAGTGTTAAAATTTAGTGCAGTCTAAAAACAAAGCAGGTACTCAGAATCCTGCCACCCGTGACTTGAACGCCTCCAGGGTCAGCGCTGTCACAGTATCTGATGGGGTATCTAATTGGTTCCGATGAGTACTTCGTGTAGGAAGAGAATATATCTTTCAACCGAGCACCACAACATGTGGAGTTTGGGACGAGTACAGGAAGTCTATCCTGGTAGCCATGGTGCGATAAGAAGTGTACTTGTAAAAACAAAAGTTAGCACGTTTCATAAACAGACGCTCATCATTCTCGTGCCTCATTTCATAACCCTAAGGTTATTAAAACTGGTTCAAAATTTTCCCGGTGATTGAGTGCATCCTGTACTTTGGAACTGAATGTGAAAGACTCACTCTATAGCTCAAAGCTTTTGAGCCTTTGATATCTTCCCAACTCCTTCACTGCCCTGTGAGTACCATCTAAACAAGTCCTTATCACTCTCATGTTAGTATAATAAGTGGGCCAGGTTGCTCTTGATACAAGATTTAAGTCTCAACATTGTCGCTATCAACAGGAGCATTGAAAGCTGGTAGTTTTTGTGTGGGTTTGTTTCAAATTATATCGATGTTTTGCCCGTTTCATCGAAACTATTGTGCAAATATGAATTGTGGACGGACGGATGACAGACGACCGACGAAAGGTGATCACAAAAGCTCACCATGTCTCTGACAGGTGAGCTATAAATAAAAGCTTCGGATGGCCGTGGACTCGAACTCACAACCTCCTGATACACTACAGACCAGTCATAAATGTGTAGTCAAGCGTGCTACTGTTGACACTAACCATCCCACACGTGCAGTGTCGCGTGTTCATACTGGACCAGCTTTATAATCCACTTGGTGGTGCCACTGTGCGCCTGTACTTGAACCCTGAACCTTTCTAAGCCGTCAGGCGTGTGCATGACACAGAACCCCCCAAATGGGGCACAGCTGAATTCTTCTAGAAAACTCCACACCCAACAATCCACTGATGTTATCGTGGGAGTTCAAAGAGTTAATGGTTCAGTTTCTCTCCAAACCCAAGTGGAATTGTTGGTATTAACTCACAGTCTTGATTATAGACTATTCCACAATTATTCTCACTATTTAGTAGCAATTTTCAAAACCATATTTCAGACTTACTGGCAGTAGGACTAATAGAATATTTTACCATAAGCATAACATTGACCCCACCTCGTAAATGATGATTACGTAATATTAGCATCACCACTAGAACCTCTCTATTCTGCACAGGTTCATTTTAATAACTAAAAAGGTTTTGGACCGTGAAAGGTGGTCTTAATATAGAGGTGGTCTCAATATGGTCTTAAGAGGTTCATTTTAATAACACATAATGTTTTAACATAAATGGGACCAGCTACTATTTGAAAATGTGTTTGTCTTATTATAGAGGTGGTCTCAATATAGAGGTGGTCTTAAGTTGGAAGAGGTTCTATTGTAATATACTTGCTATGCACACATGCCATATTAATATAAATAATTACATTACTATATTTTTGCGAGTGCTGTATGAACTTAACCGCCATTATCAACAAGCTGCTTCACAAGTTGATATACTTGGCAATGTGACTGAAAAATCATTGACTACATAACTTATTGAACTCTCCAACTCAAGTACTTTGTCAATACAAGTGTGTTATCAATCAATCATCATCATTACATGGCAAACATACAAGTGTAAAAAATTGTTGTCAAACCTGCGCTAAATTTGCTGGATGCTCTCAGTGGCCGGCCTCAAGTACTGTACAATTAATGTTTGTTTTGAGGCATTCGCTGTTGTTTTCGTAATTGATGTCTGCTAAAAAAATCAATTAATTTACGATTTGATTGATTGATTTCACATAACAGTGTGAGAGCATTTGATTTTCATGTTATTTTGAAATTACTTTTGGGATTAAATGGTGTCAATATGCACTAAGAGCCTGCTCTACTAACATCCGTCAATGTTTCATAATGATTGCGCTAAGCATTTGATATATTTACATACGGGTAGATAACCTGTTTGAAAATCTTGGTTTGTCCAAACATCACATCACTGGCTACTTTAAGCGGATCTTAACTTTTTTCATATCATTTTATTGAGAACTGTGCACAGAAAATAATAAACGAATCTTTAATCAAACACACATGTAAAAAACACTCTGAGTAAAATGCAATTTTCGTACGTTAAAATCACTGGTGGTGTGCTTTTGAACTGAATATAATAAAATTTTCACATTCAGTTCTTCAAGTTGACAACTGAAGTGCATAGTTTTTTGTGACCCTGTGATTCGGCACAAACCCATATACTCGACATCATCATTTCCGTCTGCCTCTCAACTCAGCAATCTGCACAAACATCGATTTACAAAAGTCAATAACCTGCTTTTTACTGTTTATTATGTTCATTGATCTTGATTCTCGTCTTTAGGAATTTAAAGTCGTTCGATTTGAGGTTGCAAACAGTCAATACCTGCTGCTCAGATAAGTGAGTTTGGCGGATGTAAACCAGCTATAAACCTACAGTAAATCGTCCAATATTGGCCTACATCTATCGTTTTATTCTTTTAAACGCCTCCCTCTCATCAACGCCCCCCTCTCTACCTCTAATGAACGCATTCAATGATCGATGTGCAAATCTGTTTCTATTTCATGATATATTATAACAAGGTTGTTGACTTTTACTTCTTTTTCTGTGTGTTTGGAGACAAATTTATGAATTTCAAAATTCCTGTATTCAAAATAGAAGAGTAATTTCATGTAATTTATTAATAACTATTCCGACGTGTCGACACGTAAATGTCCTCTTCAGGGAATATATAAAAGTTTTTCTACCTCCATTATGATAAACCACCACCTCTAATAAATGCTTCCTCTTCAATAGTAGTATGGCAATAACAGCCTGGCCTTTAATGGAAGATTTACGCTATGTCGCATGCAACCCGAATTTTTCGTTTGCATCCGGAAATAATCAAATTTAGATGCAAAAGTCCTCTTCATTTTAACAGTTACTTGCAATGTTGGGTTACAGAATATAAAAGGTGAAATTAGTGTCAAATACAAATGGGGAAACATTAGATAAGCAAAGACACTAACTAAACTTGAACCCAACTACGATATTAGTGTATATTTACAATTAAGTTTTATTTTATCAAAGGTAAGTAAGTTTTTATTATTCATGATAAATCATACTACACTATTAGGATTTGTGCAAAGTTTCCATTATCTAACTTAATTACCAAACACTTTGAAATTTCCCAAATGTAAGCAAATTAGTGGCCATTAGTGTCATTGTTTCTATACAGAGAAATGAAAGATTTTCATCTATTTTCTTATTCTATTTTACTGTTATGTTTCCACCAAAGAAATGTCAGAGTACGAAATAGAGCAGGTGCCAGCTAATTTTATTATCCAGAGCTAATATGTTCAAACATTAATGATCTGATGGGTCGGCTACTCTTTGGGAGTTTTCAATGTTAACATAATTAAGGGCTGGACACATTTTGTCAAGGCCGGCTACATTTTATAGTAGCTGGCCCGTGGTCTGTGTGCTAAATTCCTGTCTCAAATCCTGATTTGAAATGGTACTATTTCAAGTATTTGATAATAACATTTCTGCTGTATTTTGTTTCAATTCAAAGCCACCAATAAGAATATTTTTTATAAATAACAGACACAGTTTCGTTTTTTGTTGAATTCTCAATCATTGATTTCTCTCAGATACTCAGCAAGATAAAAAACCCATTTGCAACAAACAGCGTGACATTCGAATGTCAACAACTTGGCTGAGAATGAAAACAGAATCATGTCTGAAATATAGAGCACAGATACAAAAATATAACCTGGGTATTTCTTTAGACATTGCCAAGCATTTTACATTGTATGTGGTCAAGGATGCACGCAGTCTGAAATCTTAACATTTAATACTTGATTATTTTTGTCGAATTTATCCACAATTGTTTTAGTTTCACAGCAGATGAAACGAAATAATCTACATATAGTAATACTGATTTCAGAGAAACAATTATAGAATTATTTTTTAAATCATGTACTCTTCAAATGAACGTACTAAACCTGTAATTGTAGTATAGCGTGCAATAGTAGGGTGGATAACAATGAATTTTTGTTTTTGTGTGACATATCAAACAATACCATAAAGAGAATTTAGGTAGACTGAAAAATAAGGAAATATTCACTCACATTTCTGTCACCAGTGACATGTACTAATATTATTAGAGGTCCTTCAAACTTTTTATTTTATTTTCATCATCTATATCTTAAAAGATCATTAAATATTACTTGCAGATCTAGGTTTTCTGAAAAGTTGGGGGTGCACAGTTTCATCCGCATAAAAGATTGCGGAAATGACAAAGAAATTCCAATAAAATGAAGTTTTTAGGCCGAAAAAGGTGGTGACATCTTTCCTCTTTAGATCAAATCTGTCTATGAATATCAAACAAGATGTATAAATTGTCAACTCACAACTGACTTTTATTTCAATACTATCGGTATTACTTTTTGTAACCAAATTATCAATAACAAATCTTCTAAAATTTTGGATTGAAAAATCTAATTACAGATTTAGCAAACTAATTTTTTTGGCAATATATAACAAATGTAGGTAATTATTTTTAAATTGCGCAGTTATTTTCAATGTATCATACAGAACCTTGTTGAATTTGGATATTTAAATGGCTGCAAATATTCACATCACATTCTGGAAGAGTCAAAAATCAACAGATGGTAAAATAAGTTTATTTCAGACATTTTTCTCCAAATAAATTACAAACCAGTAAACAATTTTGCTCCACATTTTGCAGCTGTTTCAATAGTTTGTTCATTTGTTTTAAAAACTAATCATTTGAAGCCTCTTTGGCACTACTCCAATAATTTGAAAATATACTATTTAATTCACAAAATACGATTTAATATCCACAATAATTGTTCAATAAATAATAACCATTCCTACTACAAATTATTCGTAACAAAAATAACCTAAAACCAACACTATTAATTAATTATCCACCAAAAATATGCTAAATTTCATCAGACAATAAAAGTTGGTCTCCTCGTGGTGAAATTAGTGTTCCGTAAAAATCAAATGGTTAAAAAACTTGAGATCCATTGAAATAAAAGAAATAAATGCACTATCAGATCATTACTTACACTGTAGTACACGTTGTATTTATAAAATACAGTTGTTCCCCTCTAAGTTAAACCGCTACTTTTTACAACATACGATGATGAGAGTTGACTATTTTAATGAGCTCACCTACTTAACACTAGACGTCTCATTCATATCATGAGAATCACTCAAATTAAAGGCACATCCGTTGATTGCGTCTATCTCCATCACAACGCATGCGTTCGACGCTAATCAAAACGTAAGTCGTAAATAACAAATAGGAGAATAACTGACCATTTGTTTAGCGCATGCGACGGACGTGCCCATAATTTGAGTGATGCTCATAAAATGAGTGAGACGTCTACAGACAGCAACATTGAGCGTTGTTCACCACGACGACAAAATGTCCATTTGATCACGACGTTGTCTTCAGACGTATATGTGACTACGTATCACTATGACGTATGACGACGTATGGGGATTGTGGTTAGAAACCATGACAACGAGAATAATGGAGATGAGGGGATGCAAACAAATTATGATCACTACAAATTAAAATTAGAAAAAAAAAAGTGAATGTCATCTCATATGACACCGCATAATCTCGAGCAGAGTAAAAATTCAAGTTGGACGCCAGCATATAAGGCCGGCCAAATTTGTTCACAATATCCACGCGTTTTAAAAGAACAAAATGTCACCAAATTGCCTAATATATATATATATATATTATATCCAACCTTTAAACTAATGGTCTTGTACTAGGACGGATATGATTTTAAACTAAGCCGTCCTATTATCAATTTAATATCCAACCTTTTAGCTTATGTTTTAGTACCAAACAAAGTAAATTACACAGTTTTCTTGCAATACAGTTTTTGAAATTGTGCACCATGTTTCGGTTTGGTGTAATTGTACTGATACTCGTAGTGATTGATCCCAAACCCGGTTGGTGCTGCTGTGTTCTAGCTCTTGGTGCTCACCTAAAAACATAGACAAAGGCATTTTATTACACAAAGATCAACTGCGAAAATCTAGAAACATTGTTACACTTTTTCCTTGTTTTCTTTTCTATTTCTGCTGCTTTATAATCAAAAGTAAAATCTAATTCATGTTGGTCCAAATTTATTTACACATGTTTCAACACCTCCAGTGTCCTTTTCAATTTAAATTAAAAAATTTCAAATACCAGTTCCAAAACATAGAATATGTTACAAAACCAAACAACAATGCCAATCAAATTTTAAACCATCTCTATACCAAAATATCATATTATACCAATAT
The DNA here is from genome assembly GCA_019095985.1 of Streblospio benedicti. Taxonomy (NCBI): domain Eukaryota; kingdom Metazoa; phylum Annelida; class Polychaeta; order Spionida; family Spionidae; genus Streblospio; species Streblospio benedicti. The sequence continues at coordinate 38,780,334 of CM032661.1, forward strand.
ATATTTGATTATAAAGCAGCAGAAATAGAACAGAAAACAAGGAAAATGCAACCACATGCTGCATACCATATGTCACAAATCTTGTTTACTGTTACACTTTGCTGTGGTGCTACAAGAATGAAAACATCTGAACTGTTTCTTATATGATGAATTCAGCTGCTAAGAAATCTTCACTTGAAGGGAGTAAATTTACTTTCATCTAAACTAATCACATTATCGCCAAACAAATTATAATAGAAGCTGGTGAAAAAAGAAACACTAAAAAATAAAAGGTGAAATTTTAAATTATTAGCAAACAAGACACAACAAATGAAGCTTTCACGGTGAAATGCTGAAGGCACGAAATATTTACCTTCAATAAAATTATGTACCATAAAGTACATTTTAAGTCTTACTTATTCACAGCTAAACAAATATTTTCATGGACTAATTTCACAAAGGCGCAATTTTGAAACCAGAGAGAATTCAATTATCACATGACCACGAAATTCTGAACAAATCTGGATCTATTTCTGAACTTCTATTCCTCCTTAATTACTGCATACGCCTTGTAAACGTTCCAGTGATGGTGATACGTCCAAAAGTGGATGGAATGAGTCCATATAAACGAGAAACATTTCTTTTTCTTTCTAATTTACTGCTAGATATCCAAACATAAACCATCAAAAGAATTTTTTTTTTATTATTTTAAATTTAGAACATATACTCCTTATCAAAAATACATTTATCCTTTTATCCTTTATCAAAATTTTTGATAAGGAGTATATGTACTCGAAATTTAAATTAATAAAACTTTCTTTTGAAGGATTATGTTTGGATGTCTCGCAGTAAATTAGAAACAAAAAGAAATGAAACCATATGCGATGTACCTCATCAACAAAACATTGTATTTAAAATCCTGTACGCTTGCTTCACAGCACTTGGTCTCATGATAGTTTTGTATTCGTGTTCTTTTAGGCTGTGTATTAATCACGAAAAAGAATTTTTAAAATTTATATTATTAAAGTTTTCAAAACTACAAAGCTCCTCATTTGATAAGGATTCACACAGCAATAAGTGAGATATCCAAAGCAAAAATGACATCAAAATTCTCTTGACTGTTATTACAAACATAAAGGGATTTTTAAAACTTATCAACAGAAAGGCTAATAAAAGGAGAGGAGAAAAAGATTTGCCGTGACTCACCTTTGATAGGTTGAACATTGAGTAATCTGAGCAGTCGGTGATTTCGCTCGATTTCCAGGAAATCGGCAACGTCAGCTCCTCACCTAGCAACAGAGGATAGTTACAACCAGGCGACAACGGATAGCTTTTTAATAGAACAGTTTTTTGTATTTTTTTCTATCAGTTTTGTAGTTTGACCTTCAAGAACTGTATACCTCGCTAGATTAACCCTTTACACCTCACATCGGCCTAAACCGGCCGGGTGATTTCGCGTGTTTTTGTGTTTCGTCATACAAGTCATTTGTTTGGGGTATAGCAGCAGTGCCATTGTGATTAAAACTAGATAACTATTTGCAAAACCGTATAAGGAATTATCGTGCACAATTTATTCTAATGTTACGTTTTTATTTTTGAGAGAATATAAAAAGCATTAATTTGCACTTAGAATTTCGCCATGTTTGAGCGTCGCACTGAATGGAAAAAGCTCAATGTTTGATCGCTTTGTAGACATACTTATAGTAGGTCATTCTTGATGAGAAAAACATATTCATGTTCCTAACAAATTCAGCTTTATCATGATATATAAATCAGTTCCAAAAAAACAGCCAATAAATATTTTTAATTATTTTATAATTACTGTGATGCATTTACTCCGACGCTACTCCTGCAAAATACCCCCAATCCCGGGGAACTGAACCAGGTTTCTTTTTACCATTGGAAATGTGATGCTTTGTTTCAAAACATTTGTAAAATTGGGAATGGGGTAAGCCAAAATGGTTTCTTTATATTTTGGTGAAGAGATGATTGAAATATAAGCATTTTTATGGAAATTATGGTAGTTAAAAGTTGGCAACGCAGCTCTGACAAATGGAAAGATTTTATACATGCTACGCTGCAAATATTTGCGAGGATACAAGGGCTGTCATGTAATAAAACGTGAGGGGTTTAGCGCTAAGGTACATGAAATACTGTGCTTGGCAAGAGGTACCTTTTAGTGTGGTGTACGTCTCTGGGTTTGTTTACCTTTTAGTGTGGTGTAGGTTTCGAGGATGATGAGGTCTTTACACCGGTCGGTGCACGGGGACTGGTAAATGTCCATCTGGAAGTATTTGTTCTCCCACAGGAAACACCTGCAACATTGGAAATGATTTTGATTTAAAAGATTGTTCTATCAATTTTATATGAGCAATTAACAACCATACCTGGCGCCCATGGCGTTCAGGTTCAAAAATAGAGGAAAATTCACTTACAATTAGATTGTCTAAAATCTTTAAAAAATATCTAATTTTGGTTTCGAAATTCCCAAAATTCTCCCTCAAAATTTTACAACTCAAAAATCAGAAATTTCTTGAATCAAACTTTTAAAATAATATAATTTTATAACTCTAGTTAAAGAAATGTTTCTTTATATCTTATATGATTAATGACCTCCACCAGATTAAAAGTATAGATGTGATACCCTGTTTGCCCCCTACTGACCTCCGTTTCTTGAAGACGGTGTGGTGGTTTGCGTCTCTCTGCGCCAGTAACAGTTCGTATTCCCGCGCTGAGATCTGCATCTTGAGTTCCGGAGCCTCCGAGTTGATCTCCGGGCGCCGGATCGTGTGGGTGTACGTCCAGTTGCCTGAAACACGCCCATATATGTTGGCTGGATTAGGAAAGCAAGAAAACTTGTTGTAGAAACACAAAAAGGGAAGGAAAAGTGGGGCCTGAAGCAGAACATCAGAATGTGTATGGCAGTGAGATTGAGGCAGAGCCATCGAATATTTTGTTTGTTTTTACAAATAAAATGGCGTTTCTACCATTTTACGAACATAGCTGAAGACAGATTTTGCAACTCTAATTCCATTTTTCATTTATAAAGGTTCAAAATATACGAGAAATAATGTTTTTTTATGTTTCTCCTGTTACCAATCTTGGTGTCCCATTGCCTAAAGTTGATCTAATGGGGGTCTCAGGAAAGGTTGCCCAGCGCTGAGGTTTTTCCCATAAATTGATAATAATTGACGTTAAATATGTAGTCTAATTGGCAATACAGTGAATTAATAAGGTTGTTTTGGAAAATATCGAAAGAAGAGTCCAAAAACAGTTCATGCAAAAAAAATCAGACAATTTGTGCGTCCAGCGTTCTAAAATATTATATAGATGAAAATTGCAGTTTTATTAAAAATTTTCAGTGTTATTATAGTTTTTGAATAACTGATGTTTAGAGGCAAAATGAAATTCTTTGTATATGTCCAGTTGCCTCCTTTATAATACCGGTGAGAGCGTCCTCTGCTGAGCAAATTAAATTGTGTGAGAGTGCCGGTCTTGTCTTCACTTTATCCTGGGCGACGCAGACAAATGGTGTATTATTTTTTTCAAACTAGCCATATTTTTCAAATTTTCTGAATGGCACGGGCCTGATTTGGGGAATCATCTTTGGTTTTGATTTGGTGCTCACCCCATCAGGTTAGAGATCAGGCAATGGAAATGGTGTAACCAACGAGGTTGTAAGAATGTTTTGAAACCACGGATTCTCTGAATAGCTGAAATCAGGAACTTTTGGATGAATCTAAATATTTAATGAAATTTGACATAAAATTAGGAATGACATTAGTGTCCAAATTTCTGCAACTCACGGAAACAACAATATGAGTTTTTGTGTCCCAGTGACGTTCTGATCTAGGAAACAACGGATAAGTGAAATCCTGGAACTAAATGTTTTTGTTGTCTCGGCCTTAAATATGTAGTCTTGAATTACCATGAAATCTTGAGTACATAGCCTAAAACATGGATGAAAAGAAAGACAATAATGAATAAATAAGATGACTTAGAACTACATAAACAATATTAGATGAAATAATGGAACTAACAAACCGGTCTCAGTGTTATTATAGACAAGAAAAACTGAAGCTACCTGCTAGGAACCTTTGTGTCCCATTGATTCTCCTTTTTTTTAGGAAAAAAAATGGTGAAGTCATGGATCAAGGTGAAGTCAATGAACTACACAAATCCCTGCTCAAACTTAAGGTTCAAACTTTTATTATCACAAAAATGGTGTATGATAGAAGTCCATTTCTTGTGTCCCAACAAACAATATGTAGTCTTGGAGTCCTACAAGGCCTGGTTGGTCGCCTTCACAATTGCCAAAGAGAAATGAAAAAACAACTGAATTGAAAAACACGGTGAAATCTTACCTACGAAAAACGAATATCACTGTTCTGGCTGGAAACAACAAACATAGTGAAATCCTGGAACGACGGAAACAAACGGGGATGGTGAAACTGAACTGAAACAACAATACGATGAAATCCTGGAATGAAAACAACAATACTGTAATCCTGGAACTACGGAAACAACGATACGATGAAATCCTGGAACAACATGTGGCGTCCTGGAACTACAAAACAATGATACGATGATGTCCTGGAAAACTACAATGGAACTACAACATAAGATGAAAGTCCTGCAAGAAAAAAACAAACAATATGTATAAACAAGAAATAGAAGCTACCTGTAGGAACCTTAAACTTCACATTCTTTCCAGGATTATTTTAAGAAAAGGCACCAAATTATGAACTTTTCTGGTAGTCGTGGATCACGATGAAATCCTGGAACTACGGAAACAACGATACGGTGAAATCCGGGTACAGTAACAAATAAACAACATGAAGTCCTGGATAGAGATGTCAATTTGCACCAATATTGATATTCGAATGACTTTGAATGACTTTGACATCTCTAGTCCTGGAACTACAAACACAATGATGCGATGAAACAAACAATATGTATAAACAAGAAATAGAAACCATCTGTAGTAACCTAAAACTCACAGCCATTTTGGTGATCACGGGACAATCTAAGAATTGGCTTTCAGAAGTTCTTGTGACGAGAACGAAAGTCTCGCCAAAATGACCGAGTTTTAGGTTCCTATGGGTAGCTTCTATTTCTTGTTTATATCATGAATGAAGGAACCCAGATGCTAGAAGTTTCCATTCTGCAAACAATATGTAGTCTTGGAACTGCAAAAACAAACGATAGGATGAAAACCGGATACTGCAAAAAATAAACAATACAATGATTCCGGGATGTCGGGGCCCACCAGCTCTTGTGAGTCTATGACACACTTCTCGGCGGCGGCCGAGAAGATAATCCGCCTCTCATGAGCATTTTATCATTTTGAAGATGTCAACAGCAGATGATGAAACTGTCAACGTTAAATGTGATGTGAATATTAAGAGATGATTGTGTATATACATGTGTATCAGTTTGAAAACGCACGTGGAAATGACGGCGCGTACGTCTGTGTGTGTGTTACCTGTGGATGATGATACGAGGAATCATTCATGTCTTCTTGGAGTTTCTCGGAACTCACTTTCTTCGAAAAGATCAGCTCGGGAGGAAGTTGTTTCACCACGAACTTCCTCTTCTTGCTGTCGAGGTTCAAACGGTCGCCTGAAAAAAACAAAGCACATATAAAACGATCGCTTACAACACGTAAATCGAAGTGATAATGTCGAGATTGAGTATGAAGGATAAAAATTTAAGTCAGTTTTTAGTCTTGAAAAGTAACTGTTTCCATTTTAAAATTGCTAATTATAAGACGTGTTGTGATAAACTAACCCTGAATTGTTCTTATTTATGAAGTGTTTATAATCTAGACGTCAAAACTTGAATGTAATTGTAGGTAAAGAATTGAACTTATAAAGCTCTTATATCTTTGTAGGCGCAAGTGTCTGTAAAGTTACAAATACTCATTGAAATGTGTGTGATAATTAAGCTGTTTTGGGCTGTGACTGTGCTCTACAATAAGTCCACCGCTACTCCAATGGTGGACTTGTCACAGAGCACAGACAGAGCCCACAACCAGATACGCTTCGGTACCAAATCATAAATAATACAATAGTTATAGAGGTATTATGGTTAGTTTTGGGTTGGGTAGGTATTCAAAATGTTAAGATTTAGTTCTCAACTGATGCAAATATGCGAAAATCGTTCGATTAATGGTTCATGACATAAAAATGAAGTTAGTGTGGTTTATTGTGAGGTTGCCATTAATTATGATATGTTAGTTATGATTGCTACTGCATTCAGGGCATACTGTTCCAAAATGAAAATATGTTGCTGATGTTAAAAGTAAACTGTTTAATACTTCAATTTTAAATGACAAGTAATGAATGAAAACAATGAAACTTGAATCAGACGAAGACAAGTAAACACAAACTGAAAAAGCTTCAAAAACATTAGTAGAAATTCACTCAAAACTTCAATAAAAGTTCTAAGGTAAACGTTAATAATGCACGATTCTTGTGGTCACAAGATACGAAATTAAGCTTTGTGCAAAAAGCGAGCAATGCAACTCATGCACAACATCTCTGTCAGAGATTCAGTCAACAACGAGGGTCGTAGTTCAAAACGAGGTCACCGTTCGCAGCCGACAAAACACGCAGCTTCAGAGACGCGAGAATCGAAATACTGGACGGAGGAGCGCAGTATCATAGTGGATACTTCATGGTGGAGGAAGTAAATACTAAAAACGCTTCTGATGATGATGGTTGAGGACATTTCATTCAATGATTGAAGACCTTTAGGTAAAAGAGGCAATTTTTCTTAACTTATATGTTTATAAAAAAACTCCCAAGAGGTGCTTTTAAAAGTGTCACTTCTGTTGGCGAAGTTTTTGTGCTTGTAACAAACTTATTTGCTTCAAATCAAATGTGGTACTTGAAGGCAGATATCTTTTAACATATCAGATCTAAATTTGAAACATTGAATTCATCTGCCATGACCAAAGTCACCATAAACAGTTTAATTGCATCATTCATCATGAGGGGAATATACCTAAAATATGACCAATTTAGCCCACCATGAGAAAAAAAAAGAATGTTGCTATTGAAACATTCTCTCCTAAATGACCCTTCAAACTCCTCCCATCACAGCAGAATCGAAATCTCGCCCCCCCCAAAAGTGCACATTTTGCGCGGCTCGCGACCGGTGACCGCAATATCTGATAGGTCAACAAGGTGATTACGTCTGCACATATTGCTACAATCGAACACGGAGAAGGGCAGTTTGTGGAGAAGTTTCCGCACGAGCGACTTGCACCCGGCTCCGCCAGATCTCTCCAGCTCCCAGCCTAAACAGAGACAACCAGCGGTCACTCAACGTCCCCCGTGGGCACATGATGTGCCCAGCCCGCCCTTATAACGTCACCATCATACAATGTCAATTGTGTCATCATCTATAATATCGAAATCCCAGTTTCACAAAACATCCCAATCTCTCCAGCTCCCAGCCTAAACAGAGACAATGACGTGTCACTGATCGTCCTCCACGGGCACATAATGTACCCTTTCTGCCATGAAAATGTCCCCATCAAAGTCGTATAAAGTCTCGATTGTGTCATCATCTAGAACGTCCGAATGCCGATCCCCACAGTCCCAAAGTCCAAGGTCACATAACCTTCCCATCACATGATCGCAATGTCGTCATCCCAGTCGCATGATCTATCGATCTGGTCTATTACGTCCAAATCCCAGGTTCACATATTCATAACGTCCCCATCCCAGGTTCACAATGTCGTCTTCCATGTCACATAACGTCCCTGAAGTCATGAGAACTCAAAGTGCTGCTTTTTTATTAACTTAAGTTATATCACCAAATTAATCCATTTAACACTTGATAAATAGCTGGCAGCAAAGTAGAAAAATATGACATTCAAAGAAGCCTGATAACTGTAAAATCCCAGCTGTTTCACTTCATTACAAATCATTTTTGAGTTTTCAATTCTTTTTTTTTCTTTTTTCACATTCTGGAGACTGTAGTCTGGCAACATCATATGAGGAACAATAAGGGCCTGTCCAAATACATTTAGGCTTTGACGATGATGATATTCTTTCTTTTTATCAATGTAGTTCAATAAGTTCATATTTATTATAATTAGACCTTTTGATTTACAAAACTATGCTGCAGTTTCTTTTCTGCTGATTTTATTTTTATAGGCTTTGAACTATATGTTGGATCAGCAATGAGAAAAAGCAGCTGCCAAATTGACAGATGTTGATGTTTAAAGTATGTTCATTATCACAATTGCGATGCTTCAACTTCCATATACATGACAATAACACTTCAACTAAAAGAAAATTCATAAATCCTTCCAAATTCCCAACTATTATGGCACTAAAACTATCTAATTGATGACGTTTTCAGCACAAAATGTTTTAACAATTGAGTGCACAAAATACATTAAAAAAAAATATATTAAAAAAATTAACTACAAATCAAAGAAATTAATAAAAATACATCCGTGTATAAAATAAAAATTTAAATATTTTGTAGAATATGAAAATAAATCAATATAAAAAATTATATATAAAAAAATAAAACAACATATATATATGACCAAAGTTTTGCAATCTTCAATTGCCATCTCCACTGTTTTTACCACACGCAAACAGCTAATTTATTCTTTTAATTATTAATTAAAGACCATGTTTGTAACAATTGGAATTTAGATTCATTGAATTTCAATATTTAAATTACAATTAGTTAATTTTGAGATAAATCAAATTTTTACAAGCTTCCTGTCTAAATATTTTCCAACATGACTTCTCAATCATCCTTCATTGGAACAGTTATGTTGCAAAATATTAAGACAGTAATTTGTAAAAATTGGATTTACCTCAAATTTAATACATTTTATTATGATGATTTTAATTTAAATCCCCACCAAATGGACATTCAAGGTTGACTTGATAAAAATATCCATGCTTAAAAATTAGTTTAAAAAATACTGAAAATAACCTGTCATCCATATATAATTTTTTTTAAAAAATGTTTTTTTCTCTGATGATTTTCTTGAAATGACCATCAAATGATTTTACCTCTAACATTTTGCATTCTCAATACATATTTGTCACAGAATGGAAATCATTCCTAGACAAATATTTTAGCTTTGAAAATCAAATAAATTGGATTTAAAGACAATTTTGATAGTTACTGATAGAAAGAAATTTATTTTGACTGGTCCTTATAAATTCCTACCATTCAGCTTTTTTCCATAACAAAATCAAACTTATCTCATGTTGAAACTTCCATGAGAAATCACAAATATAAATATCTAGCATTTTCTTACCACATTCCTGTCTCTGAACTTTTAAAAATAATTACTGACTATTCTTTTACACTGACATTTCTTAATAAAAGAAATCCCCCCTTGTCTTTCCCCATGATCCTGTACTGTTGAGCTCTGCTGTTTTTTGATACTTAGTATCATGGGCAGTTATATTGCGGTAGGCTTATGAAATACAGGCATCCACGATTCTTAACTCTGCATATTTTTTTGAAAAAAACAAAACAAACTAACATATGCCATGGAGGAAACAACAATGGAACTGTGTATCTTAAACCTACCACAATAGTAGTGCCCTTAAGTGGAATGAGCGAGCGTTTGTGTTGGATATTCACTATTTCAAGTTCTGTTAATCATCTTGAGTTATACTTGTACTTTTGAACCAATATTTTTGAAGCTACCTGAAGCTTTCGGCCATCTTCACATGTCATCACACCACGATCTCGTGATGACTAGTGCACTGTGGGAAAAAAGGCCATGTGAAGATGGCCGAAAGCTTCAGTTGAGCTTCAAAATATTGGTTCAAAAGTACAAGTATAACTCAAGATGAGTGCATGAGTGCGTGTGCGTGTGTGCGCGTGTGATGCGTGATTACCTGGGTTGACCCCCAGCCTCTGACACACCGTTGCCACCATGCGCACGATCTTTCTCTCAAAGTCGGTCGAGTTGTCAATGACGTCGTAGTAAGGGTGGCCCACCCACGCCTGCAGAATACATGGAAAATAGCATGTAAATATTTATCCAACAATTATCAAACTATATTACGACCTTCATGATAGTTTTCCCGATGCCAAAGTGTAAAAAAGAAAATTTCTAGTAAGAATAAACGTAAACAAACATGTTCAAATCGCATCTAATCGACACCTACAGGTGATGTGTGTGAATACGTTATTTCATAACAAAATGTACCATAGATCATATGATTTTAAAAAATCATAAAAGTAGTTTTTATCTTACGGAAAAAAATTATTCAAAAAAAAAAAAAAAAAAAAAGTAGAAAAAAAAAAAAGTTTGACACCTCAAACATTATTGTTGGTTCCTTAATAGCTGTGCTACAAATGTTTAAACAAAAAACGATTCATCAAAGTTAAAATCATTTTACGAAAAAATGTCTAGTTTTAAAACTAGACTTGAAAACCGCAATAGTTCGCTTGTCTCATGCATTTTAAATTCTTCGTATTTTACTTTGCCTCTGAATGTTGTAATAGTTGGACTAGAAAGTTGTTTGTATTTAATCAATCTGTCCAATAACAGTATTCTTAGCAGTATTTAATACACTATCTATGTACATATGTTCATATACAATTACAGAATATGGATGTATGTTATATATCTGAAATAAAGTTATTTTATCTTAAGTTGGAATCATGCCATGAGTATAAATTTCTTTTGTAAAACCCGCTGTATTAATTACGTGACTGGTGAGTCCGTCTAGCAGCGTGGCCGAGATCCTCGGACCGCGTTGGTGAGTGTCCGTCCGGTAGAACTGGGGGGAGACCCATGTGGATCACCTGGAAGGGTTAATACATTTTGGATCCCTTGCTATGTTATAGACTTTCATATCTAAATTATTAATTAGAACTGAATAAACATTATATAACAGAAACTTAACTTTGATGTGTCTGTACTTGAATACACTTTTTTCACATTTTGATTTTTGTTTATAGACTTGATATAAAAAATTAAGTTTTCATGTGTAGATAACAGGGTTAATTGATTGATGTGAAACATCTTTAACATTTTGATCTTTTGCTCATAAACTTTGAAAAATATTAGTTAGAAGTGAGGAGACTGTGGTTCAATATTTGCAAATATCTCAAAGATCACCCAAGCACCAACCTGTTCTTGAGAAAAGAGCACCTGGTTCTTGGAAAAGAGGCAAACAGAACAGGTGCTTGTTTGAGAAAATTAAAACATTACTTTTTTTGAAATTATGGGTTGGACACAAAACATAGCATTTGGTTCACGTTGGGACTGCTGGTTTTATTTTTTTTGAAAGTCTGAAGAGATTTTGTCTGTTCCAGTATGTGCAAATGGACAGGATTTTGGTTTATCTTTGAAAATGACTGCCTCAGAAAATCATATAGGTCAATTGATCATCTTTGCCAAAACTTTGGACTTTAAAATTAGCCATCCCTAAGCAAAAAAAAGTGATCTGAGTTAAAAAATGTTTATAAACTTCTGAAAATACCCAGTGTATAGATTGAAGAGCGTTGTTTGGGAAAAAACTGAGGTGCTAACGGTAAAGGTTTCAGGGACTTGCAAAATTCTAACAAAGAATATGGATGAACTGCTTTCATATCATATCCTTCAGTCATTGATATTTATTTTTTTTGACCCAAATGATTGCTTTTAAAAGCTCCAAATTCTGAGATTAGACATGCACCTGGTTGTTCTATTGTTGTGGAAATGAACAAGAACAGTTTTGGTTATCGTGACTTATCATTTTCAGAGTTAAAAATTGGACTACCAGCTGAAATGAAACTTCTATGTTTGGTTTTTTGCATGTGAGCTGCACAAAACATAGCGCATTCGAAAGCCATCATAAGTGTCATTGCCGGTTTTCACGGCTTGATCACCCACACTGCCTTAAAGACCTTGTTCATACCAAATTTCTTAAATAGGGTGGAAAATGCTGCAAACTCGGTTAAGACGCCACATGTGGTATCCTTTTGACAGAATCAAAGGTTTCATCTTTGCTTACATGGTGTGAATTGTAATGTTTGATTTATTGAAAAATTGGACATTTGCAGGAGAAGTGGGCCATTCTGATTTCTGTTTCTGAAATACTTGACCAGAATTGATATGTTTTCCTCCCAACAAAAAACCTTATAAGCCCATTGAGATATGACGATGGCATGGATGGGACAGCTCACCTGGTTGTATCTGCTGTCGCGGAGGTCCACACTGTTCCAGTTGTTCTCCGTCTTCATTCGCTCCCAGTCCTCAGGCTTCAGGTCTGAGGACAGAAATACGCATGTTATCATCATCTAAGCAAGCCCTTTTTTACTCTGCATCAAACAAGGAAAAGTTTTATGAAATTCGGTTAAGATTGAAGAACGTTGTTTGGGAAAAGCTAGGATACAAAAACAAGACTTGACAAAGTATGGTGCATAATTATGTGGACTAAGGTTCCATAATGTACTCACAAAGGGACGCGTTCATAGCTTTATTGTCCAAATTTTGAAATACAAGTAGTTATGTTGAGTTTTTGTGTATTATTCAGCATAATTTCGGGAAATGCAGTGATGTACGTCGAAACTGTTACGTTATACGTACATAACGTATGCGTATCACTTGCGTAATGCATTCTAAATGGGTTCTAATGGTTCATAACGTCACATCCAATGTATCTGCTGGTCTAAAGACCACAAACTCTTGAAATCTGCTTTCTTTATGGTACTCACACGCGCTGGCGTCCATGGTTCCCCTGTCGCAGATCACGAGGCAGTTCTGTCTGCAGGAGGCCGCCAGGTCGAAGAACGCGTTCTCGATCTGCATCATCGTCTTGACCAGGTTCTCCTGGAAGCGGTATGACTCGGAGGGTGCCAGCTCCGCGAACTTCACACCCCCACCGATCAGCACAGTCGCTGTCTCAGGCACACGGTACACCTGGAATAGCAGCAGCACACTTCAACTTCCACCATTTAAAGGCCAACATCAACAGATTGATGGATTCTGCCTTGTGGTGGCGCACATCGGATGAGAAACAATTTAGAATAGTTACATGAATGAATGAAAACATTTCAGTCTTGTCATCTGGACAGTCGAGTCTCATGATCATTCACTGAAGTACACCTACAACATCAGGACAGTCTCGTCTCACGTCTATCTATCATTCACTGAAGTTATCAGTTTGTCGGACAACCAAGATCGGTATTGTAAACAAAGGTATTTCTGCAGTTTGTTGCCATCTTGTGAGTTTCACATCAAATTTCAAATGTCGCGTCCTGTCTACAGAATTATCATTCACTGAAGTTATCAGTTTGTTGTCTATTTGAGTCATTCACTGTGGTAGTTCATCATTTTCTTGTCTTCAATTTTCATTTGGACAGAATAGGCATACAGCAGTGACACCATGGAACATCAGGACTGTCTGTCATCTGGACATCATTGGCTGAAGTTATCAGTTTGTTGCCAGATCAGGACAGACATCAGGACAGTTTCGGTTTTCATCTTCAGCAATCTTGTTATCATCATGAAACTCATGCTATTTGTTATCAGTTTGTTGTCCCTTTCAGTCATTTGCAGTTGTTTGTTGAAAACATGACTACAAGGAATATTTCAGTGACCCCATTTCAGAATTTTAATTTTTCAGTGTTCAATCTATCGGATGTCTCTGATTGACCAGCCAATGGAGCTACAGAGATATTTTATGCAGTTTGTGACCAGGCAAACAAACTCGGTTTCCCAACAGGACAGATCATACATAGTCTGGGTTAGTTTCGATACACTTACAACAGGACAGAATTATCATTATTATCATTTGTGGTTTCATGTCTATTTGAGTGACCATTCAAATTTTTTGCACCTTGTTGACAATTTTGCATTTCATGACTAGGCAAATTGGCATTTACAGCAGTACACCTGGAACATCAGCACAGTCATCTCATCTGGACAGTCATTGGCTTTCTGAATGAGAATTATACCCGCCCATATAAGTACTTACATACAGTACAGTACTTTCTTCATAGCAACAGCTATCACAATTTACAAATATAAACAAACTCAATATTTCGACAACACATCTGTTTGCCTTTCTCAAGAATGTAGAGTCATAATGCAAACAGGCAGTTTGACACAAGAATGTAGTGAGTCATAATGCAAACATATGAACTGGTAGGATAAATAGAACATAAAAAATACATTAATAAAAACTGAATATATGTTGCCCCCCTATATCTGGCCTATAAGACATTACATTAAAATACATTTATGTTAAAATACAAATTTGAATAAAACATATCCTGGCATATTAAACATTTGACTGGATAGAAAATAAAATCTTATCAAACCAACTGGTACCCATCCGTCTTATTCAAAGAAGCTTTTCAAAGCCTTACCTTCCACCCGAGGGTCTCGAAGAAGCTGCACAGCCTTGCCTGCCCCGTGGTCTTGCCTCCGCACGGCCCGCCGGTCAGCACCAGCTTGTACACCTTGTTGTTGTTACGTCCGACCTAAAACAGACGAACCATGACACGATCAGTAACGGGTTCATCTCACACATACATGCAGCACTTTGAGCTTGCACGTTTCATAATAATAAATGTGACCTGCAACAGACGCACAGACAGAAGATCAGTAATATGCATGTGGTTACAAGAACTTGGGATGAAAAAAACGACCATTAGACAATCAGTAATGTGTTAAGTTTTCAACTCACAGATGCATGTAATTTAGTTTCATTTGACACATACAAGCATCACTTTGAGCCTGCACGTTTCATTACAAAAATGTGCAATTTGGTTGTTGATGTTTATGCTGGAGCTGAAATACAAATGCACAATTCAATATATAGACCATGTGCACAGATGCAGCATCCTCTCAGTAACGTGTCAATATAGATCAATATAGATACATGACCACGGTTACAAACAAATCACCAGCAGTTTAAGCAGCATAAATAGAACAATGTACATGTTTATGAAATGATTTATGATTTAATGGAGCTGGGTATATATTATTATATGTAATTAAGTCATGTCTGAAAGTGCTGCACTGCAGGTTTGCCTCTATAAACATTGATACACTCGCGACAAACTAGAACCAGAACTACCAAGAATCTGCAGAGGGCTCGGTCAATAGACTACAAAATATTCTTGAACCAATGAGAAGCAACAACAAAGCCATACGCGGTCTGCATTTTCAACTCCCTGGGGAGCATTCTGTAACCTGCAAGGTTTGTATTGAATGAGACTTACATCTGAAAAAGCAACGTGAACAGGTCAACAGAAGAGACGGAGATAGTAAGATGTACACCTTAATATCGACACCAGGGCTGGAAATTTATTCGGAGCAGTTTGCTGGTGCAAAATACTTTATCAATTGGAAAACCGTGTAATTCTGTCCATTTTTACTTTTATTTTATCAAAGTTTTGGTGAAGATTCTCTTAAAAATGTAGCACAATGGTTAATATAAAAAGTACGTAACAGGTAAATGGCCAGAATGCCGGTGCTATATATTTTAAGCTTGATGCTAAGATGCAAGATTTTGAGATCAATTCATGTAGTTTTGACATTTTTATTAATTTCCCAAACCTGATCTGTCCCAATCAGTTCATCTGCAACTAGGAGCATGCTATTGACAAAAAATGTAAAACAGACAGGCACATCGCCAGTTTGACCAGTCTAATTTCGAGCCCTGTTTGTAAACCTCAGCAACAGCTTAAATACCCGGCGTCTGCAATTGACTGCAAAATGTTCTTGAGCCAATGAGAAGCAACCAAAGCCATATTGGTCATCTACAAAGCTGATCACAGTCAGTATTTTCAACTCCAAGTGGAGATTTCTTAGTGGCTGTAACCTGTAAGATTTGTATGGAATTCTACTTACAGCTGAAAAAGCAACATGAACAGGGCAACAGAAAAGAATTAGACTAACAGCTGACCCTCAGCAACAGCTTAACTACCTGGCGTCCGATACCTGACAGCTGGAGAAGCTCGTACAGCTCGGGGGCATCACAGAGTCAGCACAGATCTTCTGGAATGAAGTTGTCACACATGAGAGCAGGGCAGGGTTAGTGAGCCGCGACATCACCATGATCACCTGTCAAATCTTAGTGCTCAGTTGTCATAGCATCAACATTTGCTCTTAAGTTCTGACCAAAAGATTCTTGGGGTCCTCTGTTTTTTTTTTTCAAACACGCCAGATTGGTCTGAAATTATGCAGCCCAGGGGTCAAGGCCTCAATTTCATGATAGCATCACAAGACAAATGATAACCTGTCAGACATGCGGCTTCGTTTCTGGGAACGTCGCGAAAGAAGCAAAACACAGGTTATGAAATAATAGTGAGATAATCGAGGAGGCATGTACAGACACATATCAGCCACCAAGGGGATGTCAGCAGAACTAGTAAGAGGATTAGAGGGATGTCTGCCTCAAGTGAGACGCCCCTAACCGCGCAGGGGAAGGTTAGCCTGATGGATAAAGGCGCCTGATCTACACATATATGACCGGACCAGGGGTAGATCATGAGTTTGATTCCACGTCCTTCAAAAGATTTGCTTCCCTCCTCGATTATTTCACAAATTATTAAATCCTCATGCTAAAGGTGAACAACAAAGTCCAAGTGCAGATAGCATGTTGTGGCAAGTTGTAAAAGCTGAAGACGTTTTGACATTTACACCGCACAACTGGGTACAAAATTACAACTGGAACCAAGCAGTGTAAGAAAGCCAAGAAACAGACGATCAATTTGTCAACGTCAAGAACAAAATATGAAATATGCTGAAAAGAAATATCACAAATACGGGAACTAACCATCGTGTTTATATCCCACGACTGTTGTAATTGAAAATCTAAGTCCGCGGACATCTACTGAATAAATACAATACTGGACTCGAGAGAACACTTTATATCCACATCCTTTTACTCAGAAATGTGATGTTTTACTTTGTAACATTTATAACCAGATAACCTCAAACCTACGAAGAAATAAAGCTGACGTAATACAAAAATCTGTGTCTCTTTTTACTTCCGCTCACTGTGGTTGGAAAGTTTGTCCACGTCATCAAAAAACTGCAATAAGATTTCTCAGTTTTTGTAGGGTCACAAAACCAGGAAACTTTGGACTACTTGTTGCAAAGATACAAAACTCATGACCACCACACTGAGAGAATGTAGAAGATTTGTGACATTGTTGTGGCAAACAACACTGTTCTGTTTCACAATTTCGAGCCAAAAAGGTCAAACTGAACTTTGTTCTAATCATATGTAAACTGTGAAAAGTTATTTAATTAATATCAAAACAATGACAATGACAATTCTTTCCACCTGCTTCAGTATCCAAAGAGTCGTAAATGTTTTTCAAAATACCTAAAGTTTTAAAGTTTCGACAATAAAATGTCCTCTTCAGAATGGGTTTCTGAAAAGGACATTTTATAGTTGAAACTTGTAAAACTTTAAAAAACATTTAAGACTCTTTGGATAGTAAAGCGGTTAGAAAGAATTGTGATTGTCAGTGTTTTAACGTATATAAATAAGTATGAGAGGACCTGCTGCAGCTCAAATATTAAAGCTTGCAAACAAATGAAAAATTAATAGCAAATATCGCTACAACTAGGCGTATAACAGCTTCTACGTTTTATCATCTGAGCTTACAGTAACAACACAGATACATCACAAAGCCGTTATGTAGTGAGCAAGGCCGCGGTCGGTGAGCCGTGGGCGTCAGTCGCCGAGGTGACCGCGTTACTGGACAGTCACTGACCCACTGACCGCTCAGGCTGACCATTCTACACATATAGAGTGTTCTAAATAAAATGAACTTAGATCTGATCTGATGTGGCTCACACTTGGTGAAGAACGATGGATCAAGCATTGATTTTGATCTGATTGCACATTGAGTTTTGTCTGTTACTGAGCCAGATTTTTACTCAGGCTGCCCATCACACAGGTTAAGCATAATCCATAGAAGCACAACGAACTGACTCTGATTGGAGGTGAATGTAGCTCTGGTAAAGCAGGATGAGGTTACGCCTGGTAACTGAAGCACATTCCGATCCATAGAGACCTATCACATCTGTGTGTTTGATATTAAAATGAACTTAGATCTGATCTGATGTGACTCACACTTGGTGAAGAAGCAGGACGGATCAAGCCTAATGATGTGATTTGATCTGATTGAGTTTATCTGTCACCATTTAACCCACTGGGAGACTCAGGGGTTACACACCTACAGGATTTCATAAGTTTCTTGCCTCACGAAGGCTCGCGAAGATGCCAAGACCCCTATGAAAATAACAAACTTGGGTTGAGAATGCCTTCTCCCCCACCCCCTTTCTTCTTGGATCTGCCTATGATACCTATTAGAAGCAGAAGAGGTCACAAAACTCTAAACTGCTCTTCCTATACACAAAATATGATCACTGGCTTCAATGATGTTGGACAAAAACTGTTACGTACGTCTTTGAAGGTAAAAAGCCTTGTTCATTGTCTATTGGCTGACAGGTGACGGTTTGTCTGTCAAATGACGCTGACAACGACATCAGTGTGTCACTAGACATGGTCACAAGTCGTGTCGCTCACGCTCAGCTTTAAAGACAACCCAGTAACCCTTATTAATGTGACATGCTTATTTCAGGCCAGGATATAAAGCCCTACCTTAGCACACCACTTTTACTGGTCAGGACTGGTGAAGATTAGAACATTGAGGATAGCCCGCTAGCCCTGTGCCACTAGAAGCTTACTTCGGGCCACAATGTGTGGATATGAACATTCAATCATCAATGTCACAGTCACCAAAGTGTTATAAATGCAGCAACCAGCTGTCAAATCCTATTGTTCAGCCCTGAATCTACAAGTTATTGTCATATTCACTTGTCAGTTTGTTACACAATGTCCTCACACTACGATCGTGTGATGACAAGTGCACTGTGGGAAAAAAGGTCATGTGAACATTACTGAAAGCTTCAACCGAGCCCTCAAAAATTGGGTAAAAATGTATCAGTTCCATCTAAAATAATGAATATACAATGTTTGTTAAGAAGCTTCTATGAATAACTATAGTGTGGGCGAGTAAAATACTTTTCTCTGTGTAAAAAAAGTCTGCTTCACTATTGGTGCACTGAAGACGGAATGTTGTATATGAGCCAATGCCAAATGTTACGTCACTGGTGACTAATGGCTTTGTGGGATTCGTTTCCAAAGTTTTAAGCAGTTCAAGGTAGTGAGGGAAATGTTTTACCAAGAGATGAACTCTGAGATGTGATCTGTTATCGTGCGATCTCTTGATCAACCACCACAGCTGAATTGTCATATACTTTTTCCTTATTTTTCTTTAGTTTTTATAGATGAATTATTTTAACATGCTATTCAGCTACTTTTTATATCTTTTATCTTAAATTACATATATCTGAAATATCTGAAAAGTAGAGGACCAATGAAATGGTGGCTCTTTCACCAAACTGAGGTCATAAAGAATATGAATGAACTTGGAGTTTCTGGGTCAGCTGCTTTGCTGATTCATTCAATGGTTGAGTGTCAAACAGAGAAGTCGGTAGATACCAGGCATTGAAGATAATAGTTGCTAGTCACCTAAAAATCACTGGACCACATGTCGAAAATTGACTCTAAGTGATTTTAATATTCGAAGTAGTGTCCATAGTTTGAGTATTATATCACAACAGCCATTCCAAACAGACTGTTATGTAGAAAAACGAAAGATTATAGGATGAGCAATCGGTGATAAATTACAAATGAAAGAAGAGACGGAGTAATATAGGTGAGTTTACACATCTGCAGTGAGTCGCTGGCCACATGATGATTACACTGGGTTTTTGGCCACATCATCGTACATTGTTGTTTTTGTGCCATCACGATGTGGGTCTGAGTTTACCGGGTTTACGGTGACGACGCTCACTGATGCTCCGAGGCGGATCACTGATGTGGCGTCTCGTTCTCACTCGTGATGGGAACCCGTGTATAAGTCTACTCCGGGGAAACCCGCGCATAAGTCCACTCGGTCTTAGTGTCTAGCGTTATAAGATCTTACCCATTCACATCTATTACTTCTTTCGGGATCACTTGTGATAAGAATGTAAAACCCATGTACACTGTCTTATTGTCCAGGGTTATAAGATCTGACTAAGCAATGTTACATCAATGTTTTTCCACAACTTCTTTAGAGATCACTCGTGATGGGCACGCGCAAACCGTCTACTCAGTCTTATTGTCTAGATCTAATATCTGATCTCTACCAACAAATTCATATCCAGGTCCTTACACTACTTCTTTAGGAATCACTTGTGGTAGGGATGTACAAATCTTACAAAATACTTCACACCAAAGTCCCACAGCTATTTCAGGGCTGAAACTTTAAGACAACCCTACAGCCGTGTGCTACGAGAGCTTTGGTTTGGGCCAATGCTATTTTGTGTTGTGTGTAAATGCCCTGAACTTATTTTTGCTTTTTAGAGTGGATATAAACATTTGTCCTTCATCTAAGCCTAAAATGAATTTATGAAGCTGGGCTATGTTCCGATCTGTGTGGTTTATGGATCACTCAACATACGGTCAGAAAACTCAAACTTTCTTTGTGTAAAGATCTTACTCAAAACTTCCCACCTAAGCTAGTTCCCCTCACTGATGATAGATCCGCGAAACTCGCGTACAAGTCTACACCATCATATAGTCTGTTATGAAGATTTTCACATCTAAATCTCACATCTACAAATGTTATTTCTTCAGAGATGGATTGTTTGATTCGTGGACATCATATAACTCTCTATATCCGTAATATTGCTCAACTGTCACATACACGTATATGACTTACAAACGTGATTCAAAACTGTTTTTAACAGAAGCTCCAAGAACTTTTATATCAAAACTGTTTGTGAGGGACAGAAACTTCACATACAAGTATAAATCTCCTAAAAAAAGTTCCAGATTCACTAAAATTGAGACAGTGATTGCTACAGAAGCAGAAATAGTCTCACATTTGGGTCAGTTTGACTGACAGGGGAAGAATTACGATCCAACTGGAGGCGGCTTAGAACTGGGTCATAACTACCGTATACTATACACTGTTGAAATCTTTATAACATGGCCGTTTTTACTCATTTCATCTCTCACCGATACTTTTCTCACAGCTCTCTCTGCTGTATTACCTCAGCGTCTCATGATTCTGTATACTCAGTCTGTGTAAAAGTCACACCAGTAAAAAGTTCACAATCTTGGCTGTTCAGACTTGTGTGCTGGCATTTCTATTTTCACTTGTACTGTAATTTCTCTATATCTTTACGTATACTCTACCAATGCGTACAAACCATCTATATTACAGTATAAATGCTTTCAAATGAGTAACTTTTTATATTGTTATTCTCTATATATTAACATATATACTCTACCATTGCGTACAAACCATCTATTCTAACACTATAAAGGATTTCAAATGAGTAACTATCCCAATACTATATGAGATTCCTGTCAATGAATGTTCATATATAAATATAAATGTGCTTATTTACAGGTGTGATTCACCTTTTTACATTCACACCAGGTCATTGGTATCATTGTTACAATATATTGCCTTTCTCAACTCCCTGAGGAGCATACAACACTTGCTATTGAAATATATGTTAAGAAATACAATAGAGAATGAATTTCTATATTGCTATTAATTCCAGTGTTCATTTGCTTAAAAAAAGGCAGCACTTTTCACAGACAACTACATTACGTTGGATGTTGAGCAAACTCAGACTTCATGATATACAAATGTCACAAATCAATAAGCATATGCCCGAAAAAAGCAGCATCTTCATAAAACATTGACTCCTTGGCAGATGTTGAGCAAACTCAAACTCCACGATATACAAATGTCACAAATCAAACAATACTTGCTTCTAAAAGGGTCTGAACCCTTGAACTACTCATCACCTACTTTTTGGCAGATGTTGAGCAAACTCAAACTACATACGAATGTCGCAAATCAAACAACACCTGTTTCAAAAGGGTCCAGCACCCCGTGAACCTACACTCTGGTGAGTCTTAAGCAAACTCAAACTTTTGAGCAAACTCGAACTAAATGATATCCAAATTCACAAATCAAACAACACCAGCTTCAAAAAGGGTCGAGCCCCCCGTTCATTACTCACCATGATGTGGCTGTATCCCATCCGTCCAGTAAAGGTCAAAGACCGTGCTCCGTCAACGCGGCGTCGCAATCACACACGCACATGTACAGGTGGATGTTACGATAGACACTGTAGGACGCAGACAGCATGTTGGGTCGCAGTCAGGTTTGACTGGTCTGAGAGACTCACGCCGGCTTTTATACTCAGCTCACAGCCACGTAGACTAGACTCAGCCGGCGGTGCTGATTTACAGTCGCAATTCACAGTGGATAGGGTGTAGGACTCATGACCAAAAGGTCGTGGGTTTGATTCCCGGTCGGGTTTGGTGATCGGTGTTAAGCAAACTCATCCATCTTTCAATCGTTGCACACTGCTCTGCAATACCTACATATTAAATAGGTACAAGCTAGTCAAGCGAATGTTAATATGAGTGATAAGCATGTCTGCGCTACGGTAGCGATATGCTGAATTTCTCCTCGGGGAGTTGAGAAAGATATAGTGTGACAAGGAAGCAGCCAATGACCTGGTGTAGACATAAAGTCGCTAGAGCTCTACAACAGACTGCTCAAAGCCTTGTAGACTCAGCTCCGCCGGCGAAAACAGGCTTATTTACAGGCGCAATTCACAGTTTGTTGTGCTCTAGTGACTTTATGTCTACACCAGGTCATTGGCTGCATCATTGTCACACTATATCTTTCTCAACTCCCCGGTGAGCATACACCACAGAGCCTCGTAGACTAGACCAGCTCAGCCGGCAGAAACACAATGCTTACAGTCGCAATACACAGTTTTTCAAGGTTTTGGACCTTTTTAGAAGCAGGTATTGTTTGACTTGCGACATCTGTATATCATGTAATAATTCCCCAATCAACCACAACTCCCTTTGTTCTTCCAGAAGGAAATCTTTTGACTCATGCAACCATTGTAATGTATTGAAAATGTAAAAAATGTTAATGTGCTTATTTACAGTCGCAATTCACAGTTTGTAGCAACTATATGTCTACACCAGATCATTGGCTGCATCCTTGTCACTCTAGATCTTTCTCAACTCCCCGGGGAGCATACAGCACATCGCTACCGCAGTACAGACGTGATTATCACTCATATTAACATTCGCTTGACTAGCTTGTACCTATTTAATGTGTAAATACCACAAAGAAGTGTGCAATTATTAAAGGATGGACGAGTTTGCTTAACACCCACCACCAAACCCGACTGGAAATCGAACTCATGACCTTCTGGTCACGAGTCTAAGTTCCTATCCACTCAGCTGCAGAGGTCGCAGATGGACGCCTCTATTAAGATTACACATCGCGAATGTCGGCGCATGGTGCAATTTGTGCGTACCTTTTTTAAGTCTGGCTACCCCCCTGCTACGTGACGTCTGAGAGATTAACTAGGTGACCCTTTTGGAAATGGTCCAATTGCAGAACTGATCCTATCTAAACACTGGGCCAATCCTAGATGTTGTAAAAATAAATGCTTCACGAGGTGTTCTATTTACAAAGGTGGCCAAATCCTGAGATAATCATGTTACAGAGGTCCATAGGTCCATGGTAATAAGTACCTTTACAGCTATTGAAAGAAAATGTAACTTGACCTTACACACTGAAATGGTCAAAAGCAAGCACAAGATGCTTATCAAGTTTTTGTGAAAAAAAACAACGAATGAGTTCCATAGATCTGGTGTGAATCAAAGTCTTAATACGCATCTGTAATTTGTCAAAAAAATGTATTTACACATAACGTCCGATGTTTTCAGAGAAACGCCTCTATATTTATAGACAGCATTTCTCCAACATTATCTCAAAGTGCAGCGATTCTAAACCATTATATTATCAACAGTTATAAGTGTTTCTCCCAAGTCTGATGATTTTGTTCAACAAACCAAAGTAAGTAGAGAGATAGCGAAAAGTCAAAATATCATCCTCCCAATACAGACTGACATTTACACACTGAGGGAGGGACTTTATTTTCAGCACATACTTTGTATTATTATATTCTTCTTTCTCTCTCTTTTCTATGGCAAGCAAGCTCCTACCACTATTCTGCAGCCCGCTGCTCGGGATGATTGTATCATTTTAGTCTCACAACCTTCGGGACGTGAGTTTGAATCCCTTCAGGGCCACTTGATAGTCGAAATGGAAGCTTAGGGTTGAAAAACATGTCTTCAGCTATATCAGAATAGTGGTAAGAGCTTGCTTGCCACAGAAAAGATAGAGAGAATATATATATCCAAAAGCAAACTGTGAAAAACACATTAGAATACTTCATATTGTATGTAATATGCGATTTTGATAAGTTCCAACTTTCTTTCACATCTCTCTACCAAGTTAGTTTAAGACAGGTTTTACAACCATAAGCATTCATTTGACTATGTCAAGTTTGGTGATGGGACGTCACAAGTCTTTGCGAGAATAAATGACACCATCGTATCAAGGCTGAGATTTTGATCATGAATATATCATCAAAATAAGAGTCCCAATGGAATGAATCAACTGACCTATCAAGGTCTGAAAGATGAACGCTATAAAATAAGGTATCACCTTTCACTGACATTGATCTGCACTGGGGGGTCATTTTAACATCTTTCAAGGTCGTCATGTTTTGACTGTGGAACCTTGACCCAGTTAAATCCGTCTAGCCGATGCTCCATCATATGACCTCGTTTATTCCGGCTTATTCCAGCCGGCTCAGATTGAGGCAAGGACCAACTAGCAGTATCTCAGTTACAAATTAATAGGCTAACTTCCATATGTTAAAATGTGGACTCATTATTTTCAGTCCTTGGTGAGGACGTTATGTACAATTATCAACATTTTAAGCTATCATTTCCTTTTGTGCTACAATCTATTGACAGGGTATGGAAACTCATGCAAATTTGGCAGCAAGGCCAGCAACTATAAAACCTAGCCGGCCCTGAATTATGTTAGAATAATTAATATTGAGAACTCCCAAAATGTAGTCTACCATTGGGCTGTGAACTTTTGAACCTCTGCTATACAAAACATTGATAAATACATAACTTATTTGAATGTTAAGAAATTGGTGACTGTTTATTTTGAGTGACCTTCATTACACTGTTGTATTTCCATCTACAGGCATTGACCAGACCATGAACCAGACTGTCCAGTCTGCATACTTACATAAAGGTCACTAAGAGATAACATTACAATGGTATAATATATCTATAGCCTTTTATCATGTAAAAGCGAAACATTTTAATTACTTATCTATCAACACTTTACTCGCAATTTTCCTGTGTGGAAATTATTGTTAAAAGCATCGTAAGAACTCCTAAATTTGGGACAGAACCTTATTGTACAGACCCCACGTAGGGAGCTAGAACATAGAGGGATTGTTACTAATTTTTTGCCATTACAAAATTGTAATGCAGCATCAATGGAGCCCCAAACCCCGTATTTTAGCAGCCCATGAATGAGCATCGACTGCCTGTTGCCCATTGACCACGGTATCTAACCTAATGTCATGTGAAAGGGACAGATAATATGGCATTTGTACCCAATACAGATGATATCACTTAATTGCATATATCTGATAATTGAATTTAACATAAAAATCAGTTGCCCCAAGTGACCGATCATCAGAGTTAATCGTTTCATACGATATTTATATGTAATCACCCATTTGAATATGGTCCGCATGTAGTAGGAGCTGAGATGCATTAAAACAAACACTTTTTAGTTTTGTTCATTTGAACTACTGAGCATTTTAAAACATGCGTGTGTATATTTTCACATTGCAAAATATAAGTAATTTATTTCTTGGCAAGCATTTGTAATAGATTGATTGAATAACGCATTTATCATACACGAAGTTTGAATCGTGTTCGAAAAAGCAATTATTTTAATCGAATTAAAATGCCTCACGCTAGAATCCGAGCCCTGAATCGTTTGGTACTGATCAATAGTCGATCATCGTCCCAACACTAATATCTGATAATTTATATGACGTTTGATTGCATAAAAACTGTAAAAACCACTTGTTCATTAATATCTTTTAAAACATAAAATTGATAGTTGGTTTAATCGCATAAAATGTGGGTGGTCAAAGGTTATGAAAAATCCGGTCTGTATATCCACTGTCATTGACCTGGTACTGGGCGGCTCCACCCAGCACACACCTGAGACTGATCAATAACACAGGTAGTGTCTTGGTTGACAGGAAACTGTGTCTTCCATCCTTTTTAAAAGATAGTTGGTTATAACATAAGTGGAGATGAAAATATAGAGCTTGGTTCTTGATTGCAAAGAGGCAAGGAATGTTTATGAATGTCGACTCCAGTAGGATCCTATAAATTTCATGTTGATGCAATTCTATCGTCTGCATGTATTTATACCTCATTGTCTCAAACTCTGGAAAGTGGAAATCCCGGATCACTTTTGAAAATGGCCATTTCTATTTATGTTACTTTCCATTTGAAATAACTCTGACAAAGGGAACCTTCAGATCACTTGAACATTTTATTGTCTCCCTCCACTGTAAATCATTTGCCTACGTCAACCTTAGGGTTGTAAAACCTGTCGTCAGCTATGTCAATACAGTGGTAGGAGCTTGCTTGCTATAGAGAGCAGAGAGAGAAGAATATGGTTGAATTCACAAGCAAGAAAGGGGAAAACACATCAGAATTCACTGTAATTGGTTTGTGAAGAAGCTGGCGCCTTCATTAGTTTATTTTATTTATCATAGTGACAATGTCCAAATAATAACATATATACATCAACAACATCAAATTTAATTTGGACGCGGCCACATTTGGGCTACAGAGTCACCTTGATAAGTGCTTATATAACTGTTACATTATGATAATTATGACTAATATATAAGTGTGGTAACAGGCACATGAATATAGATGGCGACGTCGATAATCAATTAGTGCCCTGTTAGTGACACAACACGATGCGCCCGTGGCAGAGACATTCGCTCACCAACAGGTGGGATTGTAGCAAGAGATATAATAATCCTGATGAAAATCCATTCACAAACATTTTTGCCCCTAAATCGCCAGTCACCAATACATTTCATTGTCTTTCACCAATAATCAGAAATTGCAATTGAATCACATTTCACACACTAAATTCAGGAAATTCACAATTCACACTCAAGATTTAGGGCTAATCACCAATCACCGCCCTTGTAATGAGCAGATCACCAGTCACCAATAATAGGTTCCAGCACATTTCACATACTTAAATACATGCAATCCACAATTCACATTCAAGATTTAGGACAAATCACGAATCACATTTTTGCAACTGGTTTGTGCAACTGGCACATCCGATTGTATCATATTCTTGTAACTGCATGTTTCAGAACACAAAGTAAGGGAAGACCATAACAAGGATCTATATGATTGTTTTCAAACTTCTCTCTCTCACGTCTTTTTAGCAAGCATATTTCTACCAACGCAAGCACTGGGAATCACATATATATTATATGATTGTTAATTCTACCATGACTGCGAATAATCAGGGTTCAAGATAAACAGGTGCAATTAAATGGTGAATGGAGCTGAAACAGTAACAGCCAAATGTGACACTAAACAAGCGCAGTACTTTGATATTCACGCAGTACTTTGATATTCACGGTTAAAAAACATTCTGGGACTAAAATCCATGTCTAGATGCACATCATCCTCATCTCGTAAGACTTATTAATTTATACACAAGTTATTGAAAATAGCTAGACTTGTACATAGGCAGATCCTGAGCAGGGGGCCCCTTTTCCTTATCAGAATATCTCATTTTCATGTGTGTGTTTTTGGCATATTTGCAATTGATCGCATAAAACAACCCTCAGATCTAACTGGCATTTTAACCTTCAAAAGCCCTATTTGAATGTTATTATGGAGGTAAATCATAACAGCAGTAAACCGATCTTTTATCAGACAGTTTACAATGAAATGACAATAACAGGGGTGATGTTAACTGTCAAATATTGACGTAAAATAACAAATGCAGGCTCAAAATTGGTTCTGTTAAACTGGAAATTTCAATTTGCCACTTATTTTCCCTCTTTTGCCAGTATAGCGTCGGGTGGTAGCATAAAATACCAGTTGAAATTACAATGTACCACCATAATCATCTGATCTCGTCATACCATATCGCGATCCATTGTTAGGCTGACTCATTCGCCTCTCTGAGATCAAAGTCCGGCCAGAATTTCCTACGAAGTCCTTGAAATGGATTGAAATATTGATGCAAGAATCACACAATTTGCCTATCAACATTTTTAGCACACTTCTCTACATATCCCATCTCGCCCCGGAATGTTATCTTTTGCAATTTGTTTGATTTTAGACGACACAGATGGTCTCATGGTTGGTTTTTACTTCTTTTTCTGTGTGTTTGGAGACAAAATTATGAATTTTAAATTTCTGTATTTTCTTATTTCAAAATAGAAGAGTTTATTAAGAAAATACAGAAATTTTAAATACATAATTTTGTCTCCAAACACACAGAAAAAGAAGTAAAAATCAGCAATGTTATTTTTGTTACCCTCGACCATCCGTCCTAATTGAAATTTAATAGAGCATACTTAAATTGTGTTACGCTTTGTAAAGAAAAGCATCAAGTGCTTTTTTATGCAGCGTAAAAATCTCTGCTGTCCTCCTTCAGAGGAAAGTTGATGAGGCGCACTAATGTTAGGTAAAGAAACGCGACCCGTAAACGGCTTTATCTGTGTGTATGGTACACAGTCACTAGGTATTGCGAAGTTTGTTTTAGGTTATGCCAAGTTGGACCAGGGTCTTAATATATCAAACCAGAGTGGGACGGGTAGCAGTAGGAAAACATCTTACATCCAAAACATTTACGCCTCATTTCTTCGTTCACGGTAAAAAAATAAATAAAAGCATGACTATTCGTAGATGGTGCTATCTGTGTATATGGCACACAGTCACTTCGTATTGCGAAGTTTGTTTTAGGTTATGCCTAGTTGGACCAGGGTCTATTAAACAATAGGAAAACATCCTACCCGCAAAACTTTTACCCCTCATTTCTTTGTTAACGGTAAAAAAATAAATAAAAGCTTGACTATTCGTAGATGCCTGGGAATTAATTGACTGGTATGTAAGTATTGACATTAGTGGGTTCTTTCTCCAAGTCTATGGGTCTGTATTACATGGCCTCTCCCAGGATTGAATCCAGACAGAAGCTATGTGATGTAGTGCTATAGACTTGGAGAAAGAATCTTCTATAAAATATCAATCATTTCCGTGCAATATGAGAAATATATCTCAATTTTTCACCAATCCTTCCCCTTTCTAATTTCACTTTGACTGGTCCGTACATGGGGTTAGAAAAAAGTCACTCTTTCCCTTTGTTCCTTCGTAAGAAATTTGAAAAACAAATCATCACTTTGTAAATGTTTCCATTTATAAGGATTTCCTGTATGTCAGCATATACCAATTTCAAACGTTTGTTTTATACAGCAGAAATCAGGGGCATTAACTAACACAGCCCCAAAAATGTCTGTTTCAACATCTCGGTTTTGGCCACTTGCGGCCAACAGGTGAAAGATTTGGATCAGAAACCCTGGAAGTCGCAGTTATAGCGACAATAGGTCGTGTACAGGATGCCACATAAATATGACAGGTCATCAGCTTGTAACACGCAGGAAGTGTTGACTTAAACAAATAATGATCTGATATCCTTAGCTTGGAAAGAGAGACTTGATAGTTTTTTAATTTAATGTTTCTGTCACAGTCTTATTACCCGTATGAAAGGGTGTATTGCATCTTTCATATATATCTTATTGTACATAACGTTTTAATGTCAAAGAATGTGTATATAATAAATGCTATTAATTGATTGATTGATTGATTCCAACTCAGTAACTCAAGCATACGTATCATATTACATTGTAATGTTTACTATCTTTCCCTTACTTTTCCCCCTATCAATTCGCAAATGAAAATTCATCATATCAATTTCATCAGATTCCAGCTTTATATACGCTTCATTTATGAATAATGAATTCAATTATAGAAAGTTGCCTGTTTTAATAAAGAATTCCAACTTGAAAATAAATGCACAGCTTAGCTAAACCTTACATATACATGAACTGTTGAAATCAACTGTTGAAATGAAAGTAACTTTAAATAATTCGATGTTAGAACAGGACAACTTGATCAGTTGAGAGACCCTTGTTTGAAATCCTAGCAGTAACCTGCCTGCACTAACCAATGTATGCCATAAGAAGCTGTAACTTACGTTCATATTGCTTTTTATCCAGCCCAGTTCCAGCAGAAGATCTGGCCTATTGAAATATTCTATGAAGTCAAGACGTCCTTTGTTTTTAGTCTCCATTTAAATCAAACTTGATATCACCTGCAGACCCGCTATATATGTTGTTTCATTGCAGAATTAAAGTAATGTGTGGAGAAGGTAAACAAATGCACATGGGTTTTGGCCATGTGTTCCCTAACAAGCACCTGCTGATAGACTATAGCCTCTCCCAAAGTCAGGGGGTGTCAGTTAGACTCTTGCCTTACATACAGGGTCAGCCTCCATCACCCACAATCTCATAGGGTCGCCACCTACCAATATATCTGTGTTTGAGGCTATTGAAGGGTGTGATGCTTTCACCCACTATAGGCTGTTTCATGGTCAGTGATTACTATTAGCTGGATTATATATAGACTGTTTTAATGTAATAGGCATTTCTTAGCTGCTGGTTTTAAATAGTCAGTTTACAACACTTTACAGCAGACTATATTGTTTGTTTGTCAATGTAAATGTGAACATTAAATTGGTAAAATTAACTTTTCAACAAACATCCGAGTTTAAAATTGATAACAACTGGGCTACATTACACATGGGACTTAGAAAACTGGAAACATTGATTTCACTTGTTTCATGTGTACATTATTTCTACCAACATCTGAGTCTGTTTCTTTTGCCCCATTAAACCTCCCCACTAGGCCTTGGCTGTATCCAGGTGAAAAGTTCCTCTAGAGTTTCAACTTACAAACATCATTTCATAAAGAACAACAGCATAGAAGTGTAGTTTTATCTCAGATTTCATCAAAGCTTCCTAAACCGTCCCTATGAATTAAAGATAACTAGGAAGAAGAACAAACCGATACTTACAAATAACATCTATTACAAAACGTAGATAATAATTGACATCTTATTTTGTTTGTTTTAATTTATTTCATAGTTGAGTAGTCTGGTGCCAATAAGAAAATGAAACAGACTATAGAAGCATAAGTCTTTAAGGGTCAGTTTATATCACTGACCCAGTTCTTATTCCAGGACGACTTTACATGGAAATTTCCCATAAAATAACATGAAAATAGAGATTAAAATAATCGTTTTGTCTACACTCCGAGGTTGAAAACAACGTACAGACACGTTCGGCAAAATAAAAATAAAAAATATCAAAAATGCTTTTGCTACATGTATACAACGTCATGTTTATCAATTTAGGTGTGCAACAAACAGGAGATATTTTGCCAAAAGGTAGATCTAATCTGACAAATTTTCAGACAACACAACACCATTGTCGATTCATGGGAAATGTTTCCCACACAGCAGCCAATGAGCCGTCTTACAACTGATATTTTCAATAACTTGTGCAATAACATGTGTATTTATGATAAGCCTGACACAGATGAGAATGCCCAACCCAAATGAGAACCCTTATCCTCAAGGGAACTTAACATCTACAGAAAAATGCACAGACTTCCTTCAGCCAATGGTCAAATGTCCCACTGGACTGGTCACTTGCCTGGGTCTCACTGTACTGCTGGTCACTTAAAGTGGACACCAAAGGTGACCATTACCAGGTATTGTGTGTAATGACCAGCATAAAGTCATTTAGTCTTTGTTCTATTCTGTCTGTCTGTTTACTTAGACTATGTAATTGGCATCTGTTTAATGAGTGCATTTAGCCAAGCAGATTACAGGAAGATACTTCCACTGTTGGCGTTTGTCTGTTTAATTAGTGCATTATGGCAAGCAGATTAGGGGGGATTTAAATTGTTCTACAAACATAGTCCAGTTTGGTGAAAGGACACCAAAGTTTAGTGAGCTTGTATCACACACTGTAGGACAATGTAGACCAAAGTCTGCTGCTGTTAGTGATTTCCATTTGTCAATTGATCCTACAGGGAAATGTGATGTTATTCTGCAGCCTGTATCATTATACTTAATTATGCATTACACCATCTTGCACACTTTTACCACTGGCAGAGATGTCCTGTCTGTTGCAGTAATTAATCTAGAGTCCAGGACTCATTATTTTTCATTGGGATGCAAAGAATTAAAAATTGTGCATCCCATGGGACCCAAAAAATATTTAATGTATGTTATGGTTATGTACGCATTTGCATTGGCTCTCATAACCATTGTTTCAAACTATGCGGGTCCTTATGGACGCATTGCTGCCAATTTCTCGATTAATCACAGCCATTGTATGATATAACCGTGTGTTGACAAACATAAAAGTATTTGAACCAGAAATTACTCCACTTCACATACCCACAAACTTTAATTATTCCCTTTGAAAGCCACTTTGGAAGCAAGCCATCTCCCTGGACATAAATCGTCACAATTTGTGTATTCACAAGTTTTCTAACTGCACTTGACACAATGTATCTCATATTTTCATCATTTCTGTCACTCTTGGACAAGAACTTTGGTTAGTGATGTTAGTTTGTCTCTTTCATTTTCTTGCTGTTAACTATTCTAAATGATAAAAAATGATAAATGATAAATAGTATTTAAAGAAAAGTTTTTATCATTTAGAATAGTTAACAGCAACAAAATGAAAGAGACAAACTAACATGAATCCGTATGCTGTCTACCAAGTTACTAGAATACTTTATATTTTGTTAGTGACGTTTTTTGCATAAAATGATCCCAAAGAAAAAGTCAGCAATTATACAGTCAATGAGAAACCGAGGTAACACTTTATCTGTCCCATCTCACGAGGCCAAGAAAAAGCCCCGGGGTCAACACCTTGTCCTGTACAGTTTAATGTCCCCAGACGCCAATGAGACTGTGTTATGTCAACTCTCAAACACTTACAGGCTCAAAACTCTGACCTCAGTTGAAGGTAACCGTATGGCCTCTGCAAATAAAAGTTGTCTGTTTATTTCCCGCCATCTTTGACTGTGCTGCCATAAAAGTTGACGTCTTTTCCAAGGCTGTTTGTATAACAGAGACCATGTGATGCTAGAAGTTTGTGAGGCTCGATGGGGGGAAGGGGGAAATTGTCCTCCAGGGATTTCACTGGTTCTGTGATGTGTCAATTGACAATAAAGTGATGTCATTGAGAATTTATTCATCATGTGCCTGTTAATATTGTCTTTCACGGGTACAAATTGGTGCAAATTGCTATTGAATTGAATTTCTCTTTTTTTCTAAGATGAACACTAGACCGTTAACCCGGTATTCGTTCTGAATCTCTTTCAAATCTCTTTCTAACCTGCTGTGTTGATTTGTCTACTCTACTTGGGAATGAAACACTCAACCTTGTTGTCACATTAGCAACACCTAATATTCAAACTAAGTAATTTGGCTTGTTCTCTAGATCTCTAATTTTAGCAAGTTTAGCAACAAGCTTGTATTTTTAGCACACAAATAAAAGGGATTTTCATGAAGCTCAGAATTTGCCATGAACAATATAAGAGCATTAGTTGGCTTCACTCTGGCGAAGGCTATAAATCTAGGTCAAGTTATTCATAGCCTCGTCACACACAACAACTCGCTTCAGCAAAATCAACTCCCTATCAAACTACATGTCTCAATCATTATTGGTCTTTAGCGAATCTCTTTTCTACAACACATTTACATTCAGAGTTATAATATCTCAATAACCTGTAGAATATTAAGTCTGAAATAAATGAAGACGTGCCTAGACCAAATGGTGTCCACAAAAAAAGGGCGTGTATCTCTCAACCAATCAGCAAGCTGGATTTATGGGTGTGAAGAGCCAATACTGTGCATCCAAAACTGATACAATTCTCAGAAATGAGAATGTTTATAGACACATATTTCTCCTATATTTTATGTGCCAGTGAGATTTTGTTCTTTTCTATTTTCTCCGTTAACAACACAAGTTGATGAAACTTCAGACTTAGTGAACAACTTTCTTCAAATGAAATTGAATATGAAGAAAATCTGAAAAGCTAAAAGGCAAATATTTGAAGAGAGCACCCAATGACCTACCTTGCCTTTAACCCTTTCACGGTCTACAGATGGGATTTGATAAATACACAAGAATCATTTAAAATGTTACATAAATTACTGTGTAAACTGTCATTCATTCAACGTTTGCAAGCCCTAATAATTATGCATTTTAAAAACCAGTGACACAAATAATTGGACGAATCTGAACGTTAACATTTCCAACCATTTTAGAGGCTTGGTTTGTAAATATTCATTTGATATGCAGGAAACTGTGGTAACTAATGTATCGGATGTTGACACTGCGACAGATAACGTTGATCGATGGGAAAAATCACCAAAGCCTTATATCACGGAAAGAAAAAAAAACAATGCAATCTGCCATGCTTTTTAAAAAGGCACTCTCCTGAAAATAATAGAGTAATGCGACAGATCTGTTTGAATACTTTTCTAAATCAAACTTCATTGGTAAATAATACAGGTATATGTGGATGACTGAATCGTAGAGTGCAACAATTTAAGAAAATATAAAAAAAGACTATAAAATATTCATGGTGATTACTGATTGTTGCTCGTATTTATTTGCCTCTTTGTTCCATATTGATTTACTCCCGAAATCAGCTGCCAAAAACTAAATCAGCCATAGTAAATGGGTGGAGAATCAAAGAGCAACCTGTCAAAATGTAATCTTTTCAAAGTAGTCCTTGCTATACACTAAATCCACTATTTCATTGTCACTTGTTCAACATGACAACCCTCTCTCACATAGAACAGGGGCAAAGGTGGTCATATTATGGAGCTTACACAAGCTCTGGTTGTAAAAAGGTTAATAAAGTATATAAAAACAAACACAGTAATAAAATTAGTGTCTTCAATGGATTTCTATGAGCTAAACAAACATGATCTTTTGTGCGAGTTTGGGAGCGTTGTTAAATATTTCAAAAGAAGCAAGTCTTCTTGTTGGTTTCCACATCAAAATGTTCGATACTAATCAACATTAAAACCATAGTGGGAGGCATGAAACGTTATTTATTTAATGATCCGGCTCAACCCCTTTAAAATCTGTTACAGATAAACATGTTTGGACAAGATAGAAGAAAAATCTGACAAAGCATGAAATCAAACTAAATTTGTAACTTATATCTAGAATACAAACATTGTTAATACATAAGTTGCACAAAATGCAATAAAAACCATTCAAAAACTGGCAATGGCCTGCAGGGACACTTTCTACACTTTCTATGCAATGTGATTGGATTTTCCATTGAAAGGCGAAGTCTATTATCAATTGTGACAGTGATCAAGTAAAAGAACATGAAAGTCCCGTTATTGCTTGTTATGTTCATTGAGAACCTCTTACAACACACATGATGTATTGAAATAGATAATTATAACTTCAAAACATTTTTAAGATTTTGGTCTTGGAAAGACGTGCACACTGTTAAAGCTATGGTTGAATGAAAACACTATCTAAAAACAATTCAAACTATTCTTCCAATTATAAGAGGATTAAATGATTTTGAGGATTAATCACATAAATCGTGATTAATTGACAACCAGAGAAGATACACAACAAACAAGATCTATGTTTTGTGAGATCTTTACACCACGTGAACGAATCCTCACGTGGCAGCAGATAAAGGGTTATTTTTGAGCGAGCAAGTCAGGACGAAAAACAGCTGAGCCCACGTGGTTGGCAGAAAGCCAAACTCACCCGCCTCAACCCAGCCAAGTAGGTGACACATGGCCAGTCAATGAGCCACACAAACCAAACTGTGACCCACAATAATATTTCTATCAATGTATCATACGAAACGGTGTTAACTGGTTAAACCTGATCACTACGTTGGCAAACATTGTCATATTACTCGTCCTTGAAACAACTCTCAGTCGCTTTTTTTAACATACGATTGAAGAATATTATTCCATTACGCTTACATTACAATAACATCAATATTTTGAAGATTTATAGGCAGATTAACATTGATAAATCTTGAAAAAGAGCTGCCAAAAACGAATGTCTTCCATTGAGTACAAACCACCTGTCAAAAACGTTTTTCTAGGTTCCTAAAAATAACCATTTGTTATTTGTCGTAACGACAATTAAAGATGATGAATATAACACTGAAATATTCTAGTTCTTACCTTCTGTGACATGATGGCAACTTTATCAGCTAATGTTAACTAAAAACCCTACAAATCATCCCGACCATATCAAAATATCCCCAACAGGAATTTCGGTGATTAGACCATGTGAGTCTAGTGACAACTAAAGCAATGTCAATCGAGTATATCTCAATACTTCACAAAAGTTGTTTGCTTTGTTTACAAAAGAATTAATGTAAAATCAAATAAATACCCCAAATTATTGCTCATTATCCTTATAAAATATTTTTAAATATTCATCTATAAATTAATTACAGTTTAAGGTTGACTATCGATATGAAACAAGTATTGACTCAATATTAGATTTGTTCACTGTGCGCTCAAAGAAAAAAATCGATGACAAACTGAGCAGACAAACTCACTTGAGTGGCCTTATCATTTGCCCTGATTACGTTGTGGGGGAAAGGCCCAAATATGTAAAATAAATAATATATGAATAGACCGGCCTGTGTTTGATGATTTATAGCAAGTAAATACAAATCTCAAACTCTGTATTTTTGTCTATTTTTGTGATTACATAATACGCGTCTGTATTCATGCACTGTCCTTTGTAACAGTTGTGGTGTAGCACAAGTGGTTTGAAGTTTACAATTCTGAAGGGTGAAAAGGACCTCTAAAAAGTGGTATGGATTTGCTGACATGAAAAGGTTTACAAATTGGGCATGTACAGGGGCAGATCCAGGGTTTCTCAGAAAGGGGGCGGTCGTGAGTTGAATCACATATGAAACATATGAAACTCAAAATCCAGGGATCTGGCAAAAATCATGAAAATTCAGGCAGGAAGTTGGGTTGTGGGGGAGGGTGGGCGGCTAGATCAGCCACGGATATACATTTTTACTTGTTCATATAGAAAACAACTAATTACAATAGCTACAAACAATGAAATTAATCGCTTAAATTTGCACCACTAAAATAGCGGGGTGGAATGAATGCTACCATTATAACCTTCTGTTTATGTTTTGTCATGATGCATTTAATAAGTGACGCCCAACCCGCCTTCTCAAAAACCACAGTTTCCAGTTCATTAACTCTGCAACATCAGCATCAAATTCACCATCAACTGTTCAATGTCACACACAAAATGTTCGCTGTTGAAACTTCTTCCAAACGCGTGCCACCTGTGCTGTGTTGGCAGATGGGCAGTTATAATAATGATCAATAATATGCTGATAACTCTGGTCAGCTATGTATGTTGACTCTGGCCCGGTCAGTATCTGACACCACTCTTGAATATCAAGAAGTCATTTTATTTCTCAAACCTTGCTTAGTTTTAATTAAGCCTGTGCCATATATGCCCCGATATTTTATTGGGGGAGTTGTTACGGGGTCAAGAAATCCCGCATCTCATGACATGGACATTCAAGAAATCCCACGCCCTTAATTTTGGGGTCCTTTTCCCCACATCCCACAAAATGTTATGGCTTTTTCCCCACATCCCAATGCTTTGAAATCAAACACCCCTCTTTTTTCAACTTTTTTTTCCCCACATCCCCCTTAATAAAACCGACCTTTTGTAGAATGGGATGTTATTAAAGGGTTAAATCAGTTGCCTCCTGAGCTGACCAGACATTTAAATTGAAGAGGCCAGCGTGACCTTAATAAAAAGGTACTGCTGCCGCCCGTAAATGACCAATGATGACCACTTATCATAATGACCCCCTATTGGACGCCGGGAGAATAAAGGCTCTGTGGTCAAGTGAACAGACGGCATGGGGGTCTTTGGTGGTGAAGTTGAAAGTGGACCGAGATATCAGCGGAGGTTCAGAGAGACCGCCTTAATCAGACTACACTTGATAACAACATATATTCAGATTTCAGATTTCCGTGCCCCCCCCAAAAAAAAAAAAAAAAAAAAAAAAAAAAAAAACGAAAAAAAACACAACGACAACAACACTTTTCCACCAAAATACACTATTTTCGTGTGTGTGTGTGTGTTTTGGCATGTCGATCACGCATACAAAAACACGCCTAGAGAGCGCCCCCCCGCCCCCCCCCCATTTTGACGTTCACATCATTTGCAAGTGCTATATGCATATGTTATGCACAGGGTGATGATTCTCTTGGGGTGGCAGGGCGGGGAAAGGGGGGAGGCAAACTCTAAATTGGTATAATGTTTAAAAACACCTAGGCCAGCACTACAGAATATACACAAAAGTTTATCATAATGAAACACAAGCTGATGACGCTACCCAGAAGTGTGGTCTGTCTCCAAGGAGGAACTTACGTAAGTAGTAACCCGATTCAGACTCCACACACCTACACTGGCAGATCCAGGTTTTTCTTTGAATGGGGTGGGGCCAAAATCCACGAAAAAGTATTCTATTGTTGTGTGTGTGTGGGGGGGTGTAGTATTCGGGGGATACGTGCCCCCCGGGCTCCGAACACATGAGCATTCAATTTGTATGATTAACAACATATTTAGGGCACCAAAGTAGGCTTATCTCCCTATTGCTTCTTACGGCGACCGCACTGTGAATGATCGTGTCTCAGAGGAGCAACTGAAAAATGAAGTGAAATCGTTCAACTTTGTTCACGAATCTTACTTCTTACTCAACTTCAGTAAACCTAACAACTACCCCCCCCCCCCCCCTCCCCGCCTACATACGCCGGTCGCCCCGTCCCGACCTTGCCGCCAGACGGTCGTATTTTTATTTGCGCGTCTCCCGCCGTGACCTTGACTTTGACCCCGTTTCCATCAGAACCTGAGACAGGCAGGCGACAACTTTCTGTTCTCGTGATTCAGGCATCATGGGACAAAGTCACAAGATCGTGGTCACAAGACGCTGTGTTGTTGTTGGCCTGGATGGAGTGACCCTGACTGACCATTTAGAGGGTCGGCATTGGGGCACAAAGGCTGCTAGTGCGGGCCCTGTCAGGGTTTGTAAATGATGTTCTGTATCACATGGGTAGACTCACTAGACTGGCACCGTAGGGTATCTATTTTACACTGTATAGAGACCAGTCTTACGATACCTACACGTCCATCTACTTTCAATGCTACATTTAAATGCATAGAAAGATCCAGGGGGGGGCGCAGGGGGCGCGCCCGCCCCCCTTTACCCACCAAAATACTTCATTTTCATAGGTTTTTTTTCATGAAATCCCGTAAGTGCGCCCCCTCTTTTCCTTACGTGCGCCCCCTTTCCAAAAACCTGGATCTGCCTATGTAAATGTGCCTGGATTGAATAATAATAATCCCGAGATGGATGAGAATGGAGGACTGGTGAATGATCATCAGACATCACAGTCCAACATTTTGTTCTTGTGAGCCACCTACTGGTTGCTCTTTCTGGCCAATGTCGAGCGAAACTATCGAAACGTTACCACGTATCATCCGGGGGTCTTCAGTTGGTTGCTGCCATCGAATCGGTGCCATGATGATATTGTGGCTTTCTCCAAGAAATGCTTTCTGTTGGTTCAGCTGGTCAACATGCGCTATAGGAGACTCCAGCAATGTGGGGACATTCATCATTGTCACAATAAAATACATAAAATCTGCTTCTGTTTGCATTCAATCAAAAAGAGGATGGCACATGTGTACCAAACCAGTTCTTGTATTTAACGACATCATCACCGAGGATAATCCAGGTCATCTAAACATAACGCTAAAAGCTGCATACATGTATTCATTGTATTGCTTTTGTGAGATGGTAAACAGAACAATCTTTGCTTGTTGGTGGAAAAATCGTTGTATGCTAAATAATGGAAATTTCTCGTATTGCAGACAGCCAAACCAACAATAATGTCCTGATGTCGTCGGCCAGCAGTGGACGAGGGGTGCATAGTGACCGTTTTCCCCAACTCCACCTATGACTATTTCATCTTCTGACACTTCAACTGACTGTCCCCACGTCACTGATTGTCATGACGTCGTCTCTTGCAGGGCAAGCGCCCATTTAGCTAGCGGTGTGAGGGTTTGGCTGATCCGAACTAGGGGTGCGCCTGTTTCAACGTGAGATATAAGTGTCCGTACTCCACACCAAAACAACTGTCCTGTCGTCTCCTATCGCTGACCGATGCTGGTCTGGTGGGCGATAGCACCTATCCAGAAAACCACGAGTGTCTAATGGTTTCCCACCCAGGGTTGCCATCCCCCCTGTTGCTCCATCTCACTGTCAGGTTATCTGACTGTCCCTGATCACTGACTGTCCTGACTGTCCCTCTATTGTTGCAGGTCTGGGGGTCGGGAGCACCTGTTCGGGGGCGGAGAACCACGAGTCGCTGATGGTGTGGCTCCTCGGCCTGCAGTCCAAGGTCGAGATGGAAGCATCCTGTCGGGAGAATCCCCATCTCATGTTATTGTCCATCATGACTGACTGTCCCAGCCCTTAGGTCTGGGGGGCGGGAGCACCTGTTCACGTCGGAGGGGCAGGTACAGTCTCATCCATCTGTTGTAGGTCCGGGGACCCCCCCGGTCCAGAGACAGCGTGGGGCCCCGCCACCATCGAGTGGGTGGGTCGACATCTCCTCACAGGTGAGCCAATATTTTATACTGTATAGATGAGGAAATATACCCGACCCCATTCTCAAATCTCAGCAAAAATCCAGGGCCATTCTCATTAATTTTCTAACCATTCTCATTTCACAATTTCACAGTTTCACAGTTTCTCACAATTTTCAAAGAAAATGAACCCTCTCATTTCTCATAAGAAATCAAGGGCCATTCTCACATCTCAAAATAGGTATATTTCCCCCTCTGTATACAACCATATACAGTACAATCTTCAATTAAGACCACCCCTCTATTGAGACCACCTCTAAAATAACACCACTTTTCACGGTCCCAAACCTTCATAAAGCTACCAAAATGAACCTCTGTGTAGAAACCACCTCTCTATTGAGGCCGACTAACACTGGGTCCAAAGGTGGTCCTAATAGAGGTTCTACTGTATCTCTGTTTTATACTGTATACAACCACATAGGCAGATCCAGTGTTTGTGGGGGTTTGCAGTTTGTTTTGTGCATGTCCGCCATAGAGCAGTTGTAAGAAGCCCATGAGCTTCCTTAAGTTTGCCCCCACCCAGAAAACATGGATCTGCCAGGTAACCACCCAAAGCCATGGGTTTTGAAAGTTGAAAATTTGACAATTTATTATTTTCTTTTACATAATTATGTAAGCGTGTTGGAAAATTCAATGGCCTTCGTATGTGGTCCAAATAGACCTTTGGATGGTTGTGTACGGTATCTTTATCTATTAAAATGATTTCCCTCTACCACTTGCATTATTGGGCCATATCCAATAATGTTTGATGCATAATGTTTATGTAACACACTGAGATGCTTTTATAGTATGTGTATTTGCGTTGTCAATGTTTTAGAGGTGAGACAAAAGGGCAAAAGCCCTTAAATTTGTAATCGTAAATGTTCACGGTGTACTTATCCAGATTATTACAAATCTGCATACAACAATACAGATGCCTTTGCTGTGCATACCCTATACATTTTAAGGAAGAGAAAAAAAATCTACATCACCGCAAATAAATAAGAAAACTTATTTAGAATTTAAGCGTCACAACGTCCCCAGAACTTCAACTCGCAGATTGCGTTGTGTTGGTTAAAAGAGCAAGAGTTCAGGAGATTCTTCTGAGTTGGGACTTTCTAGACTGGTTCACTGGACACATTGATAACATGATTTAAAAGTCATCTTGAATAAAAGGTGGAGCACAAAGACAACCAAATCGAATGTCCATATATTCATTCAGTAATTAACTTAGACACAAAGACGGTTTATAAACCAAACACTTAAGCCTTCAAAAACTTTCATATATATGCATCTACGATGGAAAACATAGGGGCCTACAATGAAGACGCAGGTGTTAGACACAACACCTAGTCTATTAGTCACGTAGCACATACGAACAGGCTGCTACTACTAGGTGGGACTGTATTGTAGTTCTGCTAAAGTGAATAATGGCAGTGATATTTAAAGCCGGTCACTCAAAAGTATTTGACATATTGTATTAAATACAAAGCATCAGAAAACCATCTAACAGAAAACATAATCCTAAAAGTAGGCCTACATTCTAGTAAAATCGTAGAAAATTTACAAGAAAATTCAAACTACCTACACATTTCTGATTGTTATCCATCATAACTTGCATCCAAGGAGCACGCGTTAATGTTGTCACTTCAGCCCACACTTGTGATGCAGGCAGTGAAGTGCCCGGGCTTCCGGGGCTTAATCAACCCTCTAACGACCATAACATACTTGAAACCATAAGACACAGCGTCGCTGTTGCCACTGTCAGAGGTTTAATGGTTTAAGGGTTAGTTCGTGATAAGAGAGAACTGTGTCATCCCAACGGTGGCGGCAGCACAGGCGGGGAGCCGCTACAGTGGAGGCAGCCGGGTAGGGCCCCCCCGCGTCATAAGTCACGTGAACCCCGTGCGTCATAAATTCACGTGATTTGCACGGTGAGTGGCCGTTTTTGAACTATTTCTGAACTTAAAGTTGCTCGACAGATTTAGTTGTGAATTAAAATACGTTGTATGTGTATCATTGTATAACACACTGGACAGGTTTAAGACGTGAGGCTGCTAATGAAAGTTTCATGGGGCAAATGACCATTTAATACAGCAAGGGGCCGTTTTGCCAAACAATAACGTGAATCACATTAATATATGTTCAAATAAAAAATAAATATTAATGTAGATGCACAATATATATTGTATAATGTACTGGACACATTTTACTTTGATAAAGGCTACTAGGCGAAAATTTGTTAAATTTATTAAACATTTTATTAATGCACAATCTTAATCACTATTATTTTTTGTGAAACAGTTACGTGAATCACATAAAATCCTTTGTCAAGAAATACGCTACACGTTCCAGACGTTATCTTGTTTACGTCAATACAGACACACGTGTGTTTTCTTGTTTATGTTCAATACGGCACACGTGCGTTTGTTGTCAAAAACAGACTTGCACAGACAGGAAATGGAAGTGAGGGTTTTCTTGAGAACAGAGCGGACAAAATAGCCTGTCAACCAGCCTTGTACGAACAGGGAATGATAGTTAACTATGGTTGTAAACGAATTCGTACACAGCTTGTAAACTAACCGTTACAAATGGTTGCCATGCATATATAAATCATATCTGTGACGAGAGACCACAAGATCACAAACAAGGTATCGTGTTTACAGATGTCAAAATTTAGTATAAATATTTTGAATATATCAGTAATTTAGTATAAATTCTATAGATTTTTAGCATGCCGTATGTGTACAAAATAAGTGAATTTCAAGTCAATTGCAAATCACAAGAAATTACAAACTACACTTGAATGCAAATTTCAATTTTAATTTCAATGATAGATTTGAAAAAAAAAAGAAGAAAAATTACAATAAAAATTATGTGAATATGTTATTCTTAGCTCTTACATCAATTGGAATTACAAATGACCTGGATGCAAGTCTAATATTTACGGTATATACAGATATACTATATCACAACTGGACAACAACAAACATGCAAAAGTGTAGATAGATATTTTGTATATATTGGTATATATAGGTATATATTAATTGGTATATATTGGTATATATTGGTATGTATTAGTATACATTATATAGGTTTAGTATAAAATATGTTTACAAGTCAATTACAAATCATAAACGATCACACATACACAGAAAAGTTGATTATAATCTCACTCAAAATTATATTTATAAAAGGCCAATACCAATAATTAATGCAAAAAATTACAATGAATAACAACTACGATATACGAGAAATTACAATTATATCTGACCCCACATAAA
>CM032661.1:38842790-38867810 GCA_019095985.1 Streblospio benedicti
TTTTGTATCATATCATACCATCATATCATATAAACACATCCAGAGACTTCTCCAGGGTTGCCACAGGACTTGAAAAGTCAGGGAAATTAGTTTTTTTCAAGGTCAGTGAATTGTCAGGGAAATTTGAAAATTGGTCAGTGAAGAATCTAATTTCAAAAAGTCAGGGAAAAGTCAGGGAAAAGTCAGGGAATTTTAG
This sequence comes from Streblospio benedicti, assembly GCA_019095985.1. Taxonomy (NCBI): domain Eukaryota; kingdom Metazoa; phylum Annelida; class Polychaeta; order Spionida; family Spionidae; genus Streblospio; species Streblospio benedicti. Next base: position 38,842,987 of record CM032661.1, read on the forward strand.
GTCATCCTTCTTGTGGCAACCCTGTAATCTCTATAGCCAATATATATGTGTGTGTGTTAATGTCGTTTCAGATTCAGCAGAGACTTTCAGTTCCCCAGGATGCGGCATCATCAGCTCATACAGTAAAAACAGACTCATTAATGGATACAGACATATACAATGGAGCAATAATCTTTGAAACCAACAAAAGGCTATAGTGCCACATGATTAATTGAATTAATGAAATCCTTGTACAAATCCCGAAGCAGTGTCCATGCGAATAACTAAATAGTTTTCTGTTAATAACATTGGAGAACCAACACCGTGATTGAGGCTACAAGAAGTGAATAACTGAGGACAAAATCATCTGGACAGTCACTATCAGAATAGTGGAGCACAGAAGCATCCGGACAGTCGCAATCAGGACAGTCTTAGACAATGTTTGTTTATTATTCATAAATGTTCACGGTACTAGGTATACCAATGTGCAATCTTATCTATGTCAGAATGCATGTTTTGTGATTATGATGTTTTTACCAGCAATTTCAGGGTTAATCACATACAAATTATTTGGCAAAGACTAGTTTAACTGGAATGCAATTTCGCATAGAGATTGGACTTTAACATGCCGACTTACATTAAAGAACATGGAAATGTGAATAGCATTAAATCTTCTTACAATTATGAAAGTACATCATATCAAAATGAACTACAAATTTATTTTACAACAAATAAACCACAAGGTATGGAAAAGTATGAAAAGAGAATATAAGTCATTTACATCTATCACAGCGTGGCCTCTGTAACAACATTTTAAGATTACTTTTATAAATGAAATACGATTTGTTAAGTAAACACAACACAATTCATATAATTATCTAGAAAAAACTTACCACAAAAGTTTTTTATCTGTTCAGTGCTCATTTACATGCAATTTAAGTTTGAAAACCACCATCTCCCGAAATTTCAAGTCAGTCAATACAAAAGAATTGATAATTTATGAACAAGGTTTTTAAAAATCCCCACTATTGCTTTTCTCAGAAGGCATAGAAAGAATAGCTTAAGTTTAAAAGGAAAGATCATAGTGATTAAAACATGTGCAATGCCATTACTTCTGTACCCTGCAAATGTCTTTGTCTGTTCTATGGAATACAGGGCTTTGAATAAACTGACCTCTCATATATGGTGTACGATATGATGTATATCTATATAATGTTTATGCACTACATTCACATGTAAAATGATTCATTGTAGTTTTAGCATGACAAACATGTACATGCGTTGAAATAACGTCTTGTAAATGGCGCAGTCAGCATTAAGATAACAGTAACCTCTTCAAAACGAAATAGGCTTATCCCCAAATGCTCTATGACAGACAATTACGTGACTGCTTGCCTACACCGCCAATGACCCGGAGTAAAGTTTAAAGTACACTAGTATACTAGTGCTCTCACGAATTTAAACTTTACACCAGGTCATTGGCATCCTTGTCATACTATATCTTTCTCAACTCCGCGGGGAGCATACAACACATCGCTACCGCCATGCGCTGACGTCACTTATCACTCACATGAGCATTCACTCGCCTGACATGTACCTATTTAACGTGTATGTACCACTTATTCAAATTTATGTCAGTTGGTATTTGAGCTGCACAAATACCAACGGCGTATTAAAAAAATCGATAGATTATTGGATTATGCACGCTAACTGCACGCGAACACACCGCCCGATCGCCAAACTATCCGTTTTCATACGCCGCGTATTGGGGAGCAGATAAGAGCAAACAAGAGCAGATGGAAAGCAGACAAAGGTTTTGGCTTACAGTTAGCGTACATTTAAAGTATAAAAGCGCATGGAAAACGTCTGATCTGCCTACAACAAATTATGAATTGCTTATGAAATGCTTATGAGAGATTACAGGTGGCATACGGCGAGGGGTATAAACGCACCTGTAGTTCCATTCTCTTGTCAGTCTGCCGGTATCCATCGAAGAGGCACCATCAATGCAAGTGGTCCAATGAAGAATAAAAACAAGAAAAAAATGAACAAGACTGAACGCTCGTCAATTGCATTTTTATAACGTACAGAAGACTGAACGCTCGTCAATACATTTTTATGACATGACTATAGGCCTTTGCAACAATGTACACCTACTGGGCGGTTTAGAAAAGTTTTTGAGCCTTTCAGGATGAATGAAAAACATAGGTATCATACATTTTAATTTGTGTGTTTGCTGAGCAACACTCTGTCAAGTTTATTGCGAATAAATCCAAGTACATGTGCTTTAAAAACAAAAAAGTTACAGAACAATGCATGTTCCTAATTTAATCACGATACTCACAACTTTTTAACCCACCCAGCAAAGGCCTATGGTCAAAATGCATTGACAGCGTTCAGTTAGTGTTGATATTCAATGTTCAGTTCAAAATACACATTTAAGTCAGATAATTCTCATTTATTCATATTTTTATAACATCAATATCAATGATATTACATTAGAATAACGTGAGAAACAATTCATACAGCAGGTGCATGCCATACACTCAGTCTAAAAAAAAATGTCACTATAAAATATATAGCAGGCATAGTTAAAATACCTGTCTCCCCAAATTTTATTAATAGCATAAACTTCGACTGTTGTCGACGAAAACGAAAGCAGAAATGACAGCGCGGGCGTATGCTCGGCGCTTAAATACTGTCTGCTATAGTACGCAGTTCGAACGCAAACGTCAGCCCCAGCAGGTGCTTTTTGTCGGTTGAACATCCGCCGAAGTGTAAGCTGAGCGTCTGCTTTTATCCGCTTTTATCCGGTTTTCTAACGCTTTCTGTCTGCTGTTTGTCTGCTTTTGAACGCTTTTTACACGCAGCGATGAGTGCAAAAAGGTCAGATTATTTGAGCAGATGAAAAGCATACAGCTCCAAATGCCTGGAACTCTCCTAGAACATGTAAGCTAAGCGTATGCTTTCTGAATGGGACACGGCCTTAACCCACGCTGATTGGTCGAGCAGGCGTGTCAATTATATGATATGCACATTGCTAAGGATTGTAACGCGCATGACACATCTTCAGATTCAGATATTTATTTATAATAACATTGTACATTGTAGTATTACATTAAATAGATAAAAATAAGATAATATACTAGGAAAAACAAGATATAAAAAAGATAACCAATAAAATTAAACAGTAGAATAAATAACATAAGAAATAAGGTACTAGTACTATGAGATTATAAATAGGAGCACTAAAAGTCTTTACATTGAACAAAAACTTATTTCCATAGTGGACCACATTATATTATCACAGTGACAAAATGACTAGTGAACAAAATTAATACAACAAATACTGATATAATAATATGACATGAGAGTTAGTTACTTTACAAATTCGCTATCTTCAGTGGATACCATGTTATTGAAAAGGAATACATTTATAATTTACATTTACTGCTTGAATGATAGTGGACCACATTTTTACTTTCTATTGATGATTAATTTTGAGTAGGTAATTGGGAATAATTTACATTTAATTTAGCACCATTATACAGTAGGTAAAAAGAAGTGAGACCTTGGCTATTGACATGAGAAAGTACATAGGATTTAAAGCTCTTTCTGGTGTTGTGTTGATGCACTTCTTCGACTTAGTTAAAATTACATAAGTATTGCTAACATATTGATAGTGTCGCATTATGCAGTACTTGATATTCTTAAATTGGCTATCATATAGCCCAAAAGGTTTCTCCAGGGGTCCAGGCCACCTCTCCAACCTATTTTCCATGATTTTGGCAAGTGTCTTTATCTTGGGTTCTCTGACACAGACATTGCCCACCTCTCACTAAATCTTGTATCTGTATGTGATGCATTAAATTAGCATAAAATGTTAATTGCTCCATGTAATTCCTCCGGCTTCAGGCGGTAGCCACATTTGCAAAAGTCTTAATGTAGGAAGAATATAAACACGTATCATGCAAGTATAATTAATAAAAAATAGATTTATTATGTTCATTAGGTACATTCAAATGAACTAATTTTCATAAATTATACTCTTCATTATAGACCACATTGCCAGCTTTAATTTGATGCATCACACAAAACTATAGTACAACTGTAAGTTGTTTTATGATCAATTTTACTCTTGTGAGTAGATTTACATTGTTGTTTGTAGTTACAATGGAAACCAGTCTATGATGCATTACATTAGCATATAATATTAATTGTTTCATGTAGTTTCATCAATGGTATATCTCCTTATATATGAATACAACTAATTAAGCCACTATGATGAAGAATATTTGAATGATAAATCACTTATTTGATGAATGCGCGAAGTGACGATATTGAATATTGGTAACAGGCTAGCATAAATGACTCTCATATTTATACGAATCATCACATTGCTATCAAATTGACTGTGTATGTAGGGTACTATATTGGGAATGATATACAATAATCTTTGTAGCCACATTTGTATCCGTCTTAATGTAGGAAGAATGTAAACATGTATCATATGAGTAAAATTACCAAAAATTGAATTAATTATGTTAACTAGGTATATGCAAATGAGCTAATTTACATAAACCATTCTCTATATAATAGAGCACAGTACCAGCTTTAATTTGATGCTTCATACAAAACTATAGTACAAATCAAGTACAAATCAGTGTACTGCGCGGGACTGCGGGAGTCCCGCGCGACAGTCCCGCGGGACTCCTGCGGGGCGGGACTGGGATCCCACGACATTTTTCCTGGGAGCGGGCCCCACGATAGTCCCACGACAATAAAACAGTGTGGATTTTGTCAATCCTCATGACACTTAGATCTTCATAGTAGTTCCATGAAATTCCAGCAACAGTACCTTGATAGCAAAAGATGTGGGACAAAATTGAAGAATATCTAATCATGTTGCTACAATGTTTATACATGACACTACAATGTTACAATGTTAACTCTTCACAAATCAAGATACATTTACAAATCTTATTGAGAACTATGCTTAATCTAAAAAAAGATCTTATTGAGAACTAGGCTTAATTCACAAGGCTTAGACATTCTCAATTAGCCAATGGTTGATTTGCATAATGCATATTAATTACCTTCAATAGTAGTGACCACAATGGTTGAATTTTGTTTGCTGAGATCATTGTTCCAGTCATTAATTACGTAAAGCAAACACTATCATAAATAGATATTCTCTGACATGAGAAGTAATTTACGTAATTGTAACATAAGAAAGCAATTATAGATTCAGACAGGCATAAAAAGTTGCCAAACTTTCTCTTGCTCAGCAAATAAAAAGAACAGTTGATTTCTGGTTTTGATATTGTAAAATTAGCTGTCACCATGGGGTGTCTTTTACAATTACCTCTATAACTAGTAAGCAAATGCTAAGTAAATAAACATAACACTTGACCAGTGAATTCAAAGTGGTCAGTTAACCATAATTGCATTGAAAGTAAACAATCACCAGTGTTTGCTTAACTGGGCTTTTGTATTCAGCACAAGTGGTGTCAGTCAAGTGGTCAGTTAGCCATATCTGTGAATTACTTTTTATAAAGAGACAATCAACTGGAGATGTTGACCATTAATGTACAGTGGAAATTGTCCATGTGGTATCTCCCTGTTAAGGAATTTACTTCCCCATTATGATATGTATTCATAAAGATCAATTGTAGCTATACTGTCACTGTTTGTTTTATCTTATGTTTATGTTAATATGTATGTTTTTTTTTCAAGAAATAATGCATAGTTGTTGAAAAATATGTTTCAGTTTGGTTTCATTTGATTCAAATAAAGTCAGTGAATAATGAGCTTCTGCTTGTATTCTGATACATGTCATTAGAATGTCATTTGTTGAAAGTTTCAATTACTCAGCTTGAAAAGTAATTGATAAAATAAATGAGGTTAGGGGTACACATTAATCACAATCTATCTACAACTATTGAGCGACTGTTGCAGGAAAATCAAACATGGATGCGGGACTTGCGGGACTGCTGCGGGACAGTTGCGGGATGAAAATAAAAATTGTTACGGGAGCGGGGCGGGATTGAGCATAACAAGTGCGGGAGTGGGGCGGGAGTGGACAGAATATTGGAAACCATCGCGGGAGCGGGGCAGGAGTGGACATCACATAGCGGGACAAACGCGGGGCGGGACCAATATTTCAGTCCCGCGCTGATCACTGGTACAAATGTAAGTTGTGCTATAATCAATTTCAATGCAGTGAGATGCTTTACGATTTTGTCTTTTGTTACCATGGAAACCAGTCAATTTCACAACTTTCGCAAGAGTCGTCGCAAATACAAATCTCATGACATGATAGCCAAGTGTCACTTCTATAATAAAATTGGGGTTAACAAAATATGGGAGACCGACTCCTCACCACCCCAAGATTGATGGTGTGGATCCCAGCCTATACTCAAAAACATTCAAATAAGCATTTTTCCAAATTTTCAAGTAATGTGGTTCTACATGAAAATACACACTTTCATATTACCAACTTTCACAGCAACAAAATTGAATCTGTGGGAGAGCTACGTTTTGAGGCGCTTATTTTCACTAAGTGAAAATTTACACTTTCAGTTACGCTGTAATACTATGACTACTCAATTAAGCTCAAAGAAATCGCTACTTTATCAACGGCCTAAAAATACATATAAATAACTAAGCAGATATCTAGCACTAAAATACACATTTTGTTGAAGGCATTACACAGTAATTTCTTTCTCCCATACTTCAAACATTGTAAAACTACTTCGATGGCCAACCACAGATTTAAATGGTTTTACAATATTACATATATCTCAGAGCTTGTGGATACACAATGTCCATTTGGTGTGTATATAAACAAATCTGATGGCTTTTCAACAAGTGAGCATCCCATATATAGTTGTCCATGTGAAAAGCATGGGTTTTCCAAATCTATACCACTAACTTAAAGAGATTTACCCTGTGATTTATTTACTGTCATTGCAAAAGCCGGTCGCACAGGAAATTGCAGTCTTTTAAAGTCAAATGGCATGGTCAAATAACAATCACAATGGAACCAAAATAGGGGCCATTGTGTTCGACGTGAAACTTGCCGATTAATTGCTAGCCAATATTGAGAACTCTAGCTATAATGGTGTGATCTGCAAATCGGCAATGAATCAGGAACCATGCATCTAGCCATAATGGATGCAAATTTAGGGTATTATGGTCCATTTGAAATTTGCGCAGAATGGTCACTGTTTCTTACTTAAAAGCAATTCAAACATCCCAGCTGTAACAATGTGGCCAGAAGCAGTGACTAAATGATAGTCATAATGCGCCCATGTATGTGCAATTATAGACCATAAGAAATATGTTCCCACTGATTGCTATTTCAAACTTGAAAACTGAATTTAAGTACTCTAGCTAGAAGAGTGTGACCTGTATAATGGTAACAAGCCAGAACTAACCAATAGCCATAATGCACCCAAATAGGGAACTACTGTAGTCAATATGAAATAGGTGCATATAGGTCAGTATCTGTGACTTATAAACCAAATCTGAATAATCCAGCTCCAACCATGTTACCTGTAGAGGTATACCAAGGTGGAAAACAACAAATAGGGATAATGACCCCAAATAGGGGCCATTGTGGTTTACATGAATTTGGCATAAGAGTCACTATTTCAACTGACACATTTGAGCACCTTAGTTCAAATGATGTGACTTGTAGAGGGGCAACAGAAAAAATGGACCAAATAATGGTCCGGAATGGACCCAAACATATGACAGACCATTAGAGTTCATATAGATCCAGCTACAAGATGTCACTCGTTTGAACTGACAAACCAAATTTGAGCATCGTAGCTGACTTGCAGACGGTAAACTATAAGTAATGGACCAAACAATAGTTCGGAATGAACCCAAATAGGGAACGTTTCGAATTTCATGATAAATACATGATATTATGACAAAATTCATATGGTGATTGATTGGTAAGTGTTTATAAACATATTAATATGATTTGTGTTCATTCACAGATTTTCATGCAGCAGTCTAACATATTACAATCGGATCCCCTCTGTCCGTTGGATGGAAGCTAGTGACGTCACATGTGTCTCTATCTGGTTACATTCACTACAGAAATCTCAGGGCTACTACATCTGCCTCAAGTGTCTCTGAATCAGTGTCTATAACAGGTTTCAAATGTATACAGTAAACCTCCGATTAAACCCACTTTGATTGAGACCATCTCTATAATTACATAATTTATCATGGTCCCAAACCGTTAAAAAACAGACCAGCAAATGATCATAAAGAAACCACCTCTCGTTCGGGATCAATCGAATCCAGTCTCAATGCTGCTGCTAGTAGAGAGGTCCTGGTGTATACACTGAGCGTTATACCTGTTTTTAGAATGTCTTTGAGATTGTGCTCCTTTTGTGACTTTACAAAACAGTTATATTGTAAGAGATGAGCCATTCCCAGATCAGATTTCGAGGATCTATTTTGAAGTTGAGACTTGATATCAGCTCCATGTTCAATCATGCATATGAATTGAAGCAATGTCGTGGGAACAGTATTTTCAAGATTTCGACTATAGTGTATGGCGTCTTCTGTGTTATGCCGTAGCATGTCATGTATCATCTCAGCAGCTTTTGCCAGGTGGATAGCATCTCCATATTTGTTGCCTTTTACAAGAATCTCTCCAACATCATTCTTAAAGGCTAGCAAGACATCTCGCCCCTGTTGGTGTATTTCAAGATCAGAGATGTGGAAAAGAAATACCACCTTTTTATGTTTAACTGATGGCTGATTATAAAATGTCTATGACCTAATTGATTTCGACATTCATAGAGCATCAGAGAAAAGCCACACACTTGATGTGATCTCTTTTATCATTGGCTAAAACCATCAAATGTCATCAAAGTGACCTCGTAATATACCCCATATGTCGTACATATGCATTAGTTACATCCTATGTAAAATTAAGGTATGTCATACGTTAAAAGGTATGTAATAATGCCATTGGAAGATCCAATAAACTGTTTTCGAAATTACTTCAGTGTATGAATGTAATAACAGGAATCTCAAAGGTAGTTGGTTATATATTTTGTTTATTTCTTTATACTGTAATCTTACAATTAATAGACCACGAAAAGATTAAGAAAAATAAATGTACATTTATATTATAAATAAATCTGTTGAAGCTGTAAGAAATCAGAATGAAAGAAGTAGATTTTATGATTTTAACATTTTGGATTGATGTGTTTCATCCGATGTTGGCCATTTTGAAATAGGGTGGCCATCTTGGAGGTTATTTAAATTGAATTAATCATATTTCAAAACATAAAATTGTACTAAGAAAGGCCACTTTAGGCACTCTGTAAATCACTTTTATTGATTTTTTTGTTTTGAGGTCAAGATGGCGGCCATCTTGAAAAATGGCCACCATCGGCCATTTTGAAAATTGTCAAAACTGAATTCAGCATGGTTCAAAACATAAAATTATATCAGAAAATTCCTCATAGGCACTATATGAATCCCAATTTATTAGATTAATTGATATTTCAAGGCCAAGATGGCGTCCATCTTGAAAAATGGCCGCCATCTTGGATTTTTAGGTGGCTCTACGGATGGAAATTTTTAGTATGCCCTAGAGAGTCATCATACCAAATTTGGTGCTTGTATCACCATATGCACGATTCTATGAAAATATTGACCTAAGCCGCTCTGCTATTTCCTTTGTTAAGAAATATGCTACATGTTCCAGACGTTATCTTGTTTACGTCAATACAGACACACGTGTGTTTTCTTGTTTATGTTCAATACGGCACACGTGCGTTTGTTGTCAAAAACAGACCCGCACAGACAAGAAACATAAGTGAGGGTTTTCTTGAGAACAGAGCAGACAAAATAGCCCGTCAACCAGCCTTGTACGAACAGGGAATGATAGTTAACAATGGTTGTAAACGAATTCGTACACAGCTTGTAAACTAACCGTTACAAGTGGTTGCCATGCATATATAAATCATATCTCTGAGGATGAGACCACAAGATCCCAAATGGGGTATTGTGTCTACAGAATACAGATGTCAAAGTGTAGCTAAATATTTTGAATATATCAGTAATTTAGTATAAATTCTATAGATTTTTAGCATGCCGTATGTGTACAAAATAGGTGAATTACAAGTCAATTGCAAATCATTAGAAATTACAAACTACACTTGAAGGCAAATTTCAATTTTAATTACAATGATAGATTTGAAGAAAAAAAGAAGAAAAATTACAATAAAAATTATGTGACTACGTTATTCTTAGCAATTACATCAATTGGAATTACAAATGACCTGGATGCAAGTCTAATATTTACGGTATATACAGATATACTATATCACAACTGGACAACAACAAACATGCAAAAGTGAAGATAGATATTTTGTATATATTGGTATATATTGGTATATATTAGTATATGTTGGTATATATTGGTATGTATTAGTATACATTATATAGGTTTAGTATAAAATATGTTTACAAGTCAATTACAAATTATAAACGATCACACATACACAAAAAGGTTGATTATCTCACTCAAAATTATATTTATAAAAGGTCAATAACAATAATTAAAGCAAAAAATAACAATGAATAACAACTACAAGCATAGCAATTACAACTGGATCAAAAGTGTTCAAAGAACACTGCATCGCTAGAACGACGTTGACTTATGGGCAATTAAGATATATACTGAAATAATGTATACTTTACTATCAAGAAATTTATGAATTTGAGGAGAAAACATCAGAATCAAACAGAGTCAATATATCCAGCAAAAAGATATTTGTGTTGCCATACAATAGTACTGAATAACAAGATGATAATCAATATCAGTTTCAAATCCAATAAATCAATTTTGCTACTTGGTTGGAACATTGATTGTTTCTTGCTGGCTAAGTGCATTGAATATCATTAAAAATGTCATAAAAGCGCTTATAGAAAGCAAAATCTAATTGGCAGAGTGCCCAAAATCAAATCACTTCGGTGTCGCCTCATACCTCATAGTCGTGTAAAGTTTGAACAAAATCGGTGCAACGGTTAAAGCTCTAGCTTGTCCGGAGACATACATACATACATACATACAAACATAGTTAGTTAGCTAGCTAGTTAGTTACAAAGGAACGAAACACAATGCTTGCTGAGCTGAAGCAACGCAATTATAACTGACCCACATAAAGTTATTCCATAGTGACTCTATATACAGATGGTATATGACAGTCAGACAGCAGCAAATGTGGGTTTTTGTTTCTTTGCCCAGTAGCGGTGCGTCTATCATAGAAAGTAGTTCCGCTCTAATACAATTTTATGAGAGGGTGATAATTTCTAGGCTTTGCAAAAATAATAAGAATAAAGCTCAAAATGGAAGGAAATATGCATAAAGTGTCGCGGCACCTCCCAGTAACGCCCCTGTTGTCTGTCTGGTTACATAGAATACACAGATCTAAAAATTACTGATGGTTTAGTGCACATGCCTTTTAGTGTCCAGTGGTGATCTCGCTTATGCAAGTCCACTCAATGTCTATGCCAATGTTCAGATAGATACTGAAGGGATGGGGGATATAAGGGTTCAAAAACCCCATATCCCTCTTTTTGGGTCTTATTTCCATATACATACCTCTTATTTTTGTCCACCAGAGCACAATTATTCAGCCGTTTGTCACCCATCTATTTACTTGAAATGCTACACCCCTCTTTTTGTTGGTCATTTCCCAACATCCCTCTTTTTCAGCCCCCCCACTTCCTTATAATCCATTTACACAGCCCCCTGCAGTGGGATCCCGTGCCTCGCAGCCTCCGCCGGATCTCTCCTCCCGCTGTCCACAATGTCCGTGTCGAAGGCCTCACGGGCGCGCCTCTCTACCATCTGGTCCTTATGTCTTCTTACCAATACGCAGATAACGATGGTCGTGGTGATGATTATGAGGAATACACCAGCAATAGATCCTCCAATGATGTAATAGAGGGTGTTGGTGTAGATTTCTACATGACCTGTAATATCGACATATATGTATATTTATCGTCAGTGTGGTTTGTGAAAGGATACATGGAAAAGATATTTAGAAGAGCCTCCAATTAAGATTATCTGTTTAAAGTGATCATCTGAATAATAGGATCATTTTTTGTGGTCCCAAGCCTTTATAAAGCAACAAGTGAAAATCTCCACCATAAGAAAACCCAGCTTGTTTACACGTCTGTAAACAGGGAATGGCAGTACACAAACATGTAAACATCCCTGTTTACAAATTTGGATTTACAAGTGTGGTTTAGAAAAAAATGTTTCTAGAGCCTCCAATTAAGAATATTGTTTAAAGTGATATCCCAGATTGTTTCTTTTGTGTTTACACAGATCATAAACAATGTTGAAAATGACAAACCTTTTTTTACACGTTTTAAACACAGAATTTTAATTGAACAAATTGGAAACAGAGTAAAAAGATATCTTTCTAGTTTTACAAAATTTGCTGTCAGATTGTTTCTACTATGTGTTTACACAAATCATAAACAATGAAAAAAATGAAACCCTTTTTTTTGTTATAAAAGTTTTTTAATTGAAGTAATTACAAAAATTGTAGAAAATATGGAAGTTCTTTTATGCTTATACATTTATGGAGACCTGCTGACCTATGAACTGGGCATCCAGATTAACTCCGGGGTGGACGGTGATTCCGTATTCAACATTGTGAGATAGCGCAGGAAGCTCACAGACTATACTGTTAGATGTCAAGTCCACCACGTCGCAAACCTACAGGAATAACAAAGATTTAGATTTATGAATATAAAATGTGTGTTTATTGCTAAACTTTGTTTATGTATAAAATTTCATAGTTAGACACAGTGATTAGACAACTCAATTTAATAGATAATATATGTACATAAAAGTTATTTGACATAATCGTGAGCCATTTACGAATTTCAGTAGATGTATGTTGCAAGGTGTGATCAATTCACATCTACGTGGTGCATCTGCTTGCAAGCTACTGCGCCTACATGTTATAGAACTCTAACTTTAGTACTTCTCCATTACGAGACCAGGAACTGATTTCAAACTGTCTCAATACAGAAGGGTATCTTTACAAAGGCTCATGTTGGTTTCTTGGTAAGGTTTGGACTGCACAAAATGGCTGTATGAAACAGATGTTTCCTTTATTGAGGTGATCTTAACTGCAGGTTCTACCATACACAGACCCTCCTACATACCTGATTGTCGCCCACTCGGATTCTGTAGTCGCCGGCTCTCAGCCCGTGGTCCAGCCTCTTCCCTCTCACGGATAACGAGGACTCAGGCTCCAGCCGAAGAACACCATCAAAAGGTTCACATTCCGGCTGAAGAACAAACACAGCAAACCTTCCCAACTCTGGCAGAGACTCACTCACATTGCCGTATGTGGCATCTCCATCCAACCTGAACCCCAAATACACATCCAGACGTTCATTCTCAATCTCAAAGATTAAATCTCCACCTTCTTGTTTAAGCTGCGAATCTTTCTGGGTTGATATGAATTGGTCTGGAACAGTCAAGTTTGGTGTTACACATTTCATCTCTTTGTCTGAGCTCGCGGTACATGGAGACTCAAATGATGCTGTTGTATTTTTTGCTGTGTTCAGAATCGTATGTACAGTAATGACCTGCAGAGTCGGGTCACCTACTGCAGCTAAGGATTTGCCAGTAACTGTGATGGTTGTTCCGCCATCGATCAGTGTTTCTAGTGGATGAATATTTTGTATTGAAGGATTTGCTTTGTATGTGAATTTGAAATCTGTCTCCATTTTGTCCATACCGTCAAACTGAACAGCAATAGAAAGTGGTTTGTTGATGAAACTGGTGTTCACAGCTGGACTGTGTACAAAACACATGGTATTCTGACAAGCCATTTCATTCACCACTGGTTTATCCCCTGTATAAATGGTAACATGGGGCTGGAAGTTTTTGCCGAGCAAGGTTATTTGTGTTCCACCTGCTTGAATTCCCTGTAGTGCGTTGGTTTACGTTACACGTACATGTACTGTTCAGGTGTCTTTTCGCAGTTGCAGTGCAACGTTGGATTGAATACATTTAACATTAGGTTTGCATACACTCCCACCATCGGGGAACTATTGAACGATACATTGACAAACCTAATAGAACACATTTAACACTGCATTAAACTTTGCATGAAAATAACATAATAACAATAACATATTAAGTAACTTATTTGAAATTACATTAAATACAAGTTAACAAGTTGCAAATGAACATAATGTATAACAAATATAATAATAAGATTAATATGATATTACAAATAATCATTTTTAATTCACACATGAATTGTAAGAAATATCAATTCACATTTTTTCGATTTTTACTGAATGAACTACAAGTCATCAGTCTGAATACGATAATGATTTACCAATCAGCAAATACATTCTTAACCATAGGAAAGTTATCATCATAAACACTTCATGTAAACATTCTATCAATATGAATCAATTTATTCAGATGCCTCAAGCAAAGCTAACTTTGTAATAGGCCTTATTTTATTTCCATTTTTGCATTTCACAACAACTTTTCTGACGCAACCATCAGAACTTTCAATCAACTCAGTAACTTGTGCAATGGCCAATAGCCTCTTGCATAGCCTTCACCTGTCATTAAAACTAAATCATTTACTTTCAGATTTTTGCTCCCTGGGGAACATATCCATTTTTGCCTAACTTGCAATGATGGAACATATTCTTTTTTTTTAACCAACGGGTCCCACCCCAACAAAAACACGATTGTCACGTTAAATATTGAAAAAGCTTGACGATAACACTTTTACAAAACTGACCAGTTCTCACACTCATCAAATGACAAACAAGGGTTTCCTCTGAGAAGGAGAATGAGACTAGGGGTTAATGGCAATTCACTGTCTGGATCAGAGTTGACAGCAGTAATTGGTCGGTCATTCAAAATACGTTCAGCTTCACATTACCCTAAAACATTAAGTTATCTTCAGTGATGTTTTGCTCATTTGTAATTCCTGTAATACTTACCACACAGCCCGAAATAAGACGTTCATAGTGACCACCATGATGCGAACCTAATGGAGGATGAAAATGCCAAGTGAAACCTCTTTGTTTTGCAAATTTCATGGCTGAATCATTAAGGGATAATATGACATGCTTCAATTCATCTTATGAACCACGAAAATTAGTAGCATTGTCACTGAATATTCTTTCCTGACCTCTTCTTGCAATGAATCTCATTAAAGCACTAATAAAACTGTTGGACTCCAAACTGTTGACACATTCTATATGAATTTCTTGTAAAGACACACAAAAAATACAACCATAACGTTTGACAGACTGACGCCAAACCTTGCAGTGGAAAGGCCCAAAGAAATCTAGACCTACAAACTGGAAAGGAAATGAGGGCTTCAACCTTTCTTCAGGGTGAGGAGACATTATTTGTTGCAAACCTGCAGCATTTTCCTTTTTTACATTTCATGCATCGGCTAATTACGCTCTTCACAGTTGATCTACCTCCAATAACCCAAAATCGTTTGCGCGAATTTAGCCAGGGTATAATCTGTACCCATATATAGCAGATCGATGATGTTCATCAGAAATCAAAAGCTTAGTCAAAGGAACTCTTGGGTAAGGATTATTGGAAATTTTACTTCATTTGAAAGATGATTTGCATTTGATAAGCAGTATTGGCACGGTAGATGCCTTGGTCATCTTTGAATGGATTCACCTTTTTCAAATTATCAATCACCAAGTCTCGCTGCACATACCTAATTAATATCATTTCACATTTTTTTGCATTCCATCATGTATTGAACCATTCTTTATCACACGCATAAAGCACAACAACCTTACTCAACAGACTTATTCAAATCAGAATAATAAGCAATCAAATTGTTCTAGGAATGTTGGCTGAGGGCTGATCACTACTATTTCATAAAATTGTTTCAGAACTAACAGGAAGTGAATGCTTCTGTCCATTTTTCAGATGAAAGCAGCAAAAAACTAATTAATTACAGAACTGAATTTTCTTCTCAAAACATTGCAATACTAACACTACTGTCAAACCAGACATCTGCTGTTTTTCAATTTGTGAGTGTGGTTTCGCCATTGTTTTATATCTGTGAGTCCATGTATAATAGCTAAACGGTTTGACCAATACACAGAAAATATTTGAGTCTTTGATTGGATAATTTCTTTCGCTTTTTTTCGAACTTACCAAGCTATATTGAAGGATAACATAGGTTGCATCACCCGCCGCTTTGAGATATTTCAACTTAGTATACATCGTCATAATTCCCATTCGTTTTGTTTATCAACCTTTTTGATGACATTAATGATAGGCTTGAAAACCATAAAGTTGCTGCAGATGTTAGATATGAAAATGAAGGCATAGAGTAACTTCAAATTGAAAACGACGTATAAAATTTCCACGTACTAGAAAGTATATATATGAACATGCACTAATATGAAAAAGGGTACTCACCTTTATGGAAACGTGAGGAAAGTGACAAATCCAAACATAACGCCATTGTGGCTTAAATGGGGTGTTCGAAAATGGAAAATCACATGGGGTTTCTGCACATGCACATCCAATAAGAATTTCAGTAATTACTGGTCATTATTTTGTGTGATTTCCAGAATCCAACAGTCAAAAACACTTCCTGATTAAAACTTTTTACCAAATAACTGTGATGCTTATACGGTGACAGTAGTGTAGGTCCACCACAACCAAAAATTAATTTGAGCTAAAACATTGCATATAACACCACGAGAACCAACATTTGATGCATTACAATTTGTTATGGAACAAATCGCCATTGCCTTACATCTGAGGGCCCCTGAATAATAAGCTAAAAAAGGTTTGACCAATACGACAGGAAATCTTTGAGTTACTGATTGGATAAAACTGCGTCCCTCCAAAACTGCGTGATGGCTATCACACCAGTAATATATTGAAGAGAATGAAATATCAAATGACACATCTTTACTTTATGAACAAGTTTCCCCTAGCAAAGCTGCAGCATTCAATTCTAACAAGTTTAGCTACAGTTGCTTTTTGAATTTTTGAATTTCCTTTGAACTTAGGCACCAACTCTTGATTTGCCAAGGACAAATGATACACATACTTGACCACTCAAAGAAACTTGTCTGATGTAAACTACGGCAGAATATCCTACATTACTAGCATCACTAAATCCATGAAGGGAGATATCTACCGGATCATCAAAAGACTTATAACATCGTGGAATCAACAAATTTGACACTAATTTGAGCATTTTACACAGATCATTCCATTGCAATTTCATTTCCTCATCACAGTCATCCCAACCCTAGAAGTTACATTTCTCTTGTAATAGAGCTTTCGCTGGTAAAATCACAGGAGAAATCATTCCCAATGGATCATAGACTTTCGCAATCAAAGACAGCAATATTCTACGAGAGGGGGTATTTGTTCTATTTCAGGAACTGAATATTGAAAGCTCAGTTTATCATTATTGACATTCCATTTCATACCCAAAACAGAACATTCTAAATCATCTCCAAAACTGACAGATTCTATACGATCGCTTTTGGGTACCAACTCAAAGAACAGCTTGAGAGTTTGATGCAAACTTAGTGAGGTGAAATCCACCTTCAGCCAAAGTATCTCGCATACCCATGGCAAGAGTGACAGCATCGTCTTCACTTGAAACAGAAGAAGCTTGATCATCAACATAAAAGTCATTCATCAATGCATTGTGAACTATAGAATCTTTAACAGAATAGGCTAACTTTTTGACACAGTTATTTACAACAAAACTTGATGATTTTGCACGAATATGTGAACAGGTGATCTGTAATCAGATGGCTCACTTGAAAGATCACCATCTTTCCACCACAAAAATACAAAAAGCGTCTCTATCAGATTCAGGTAGTTGGACATTCAGATACATTTTTCGTATGTCAGAGTGTAATGGCATACTTGAATCTTCGAAAACGAATAAGAACATCAACCAGTGAATTCAACACATTAGGTCCTTCATATATAAAATCATTGAGAGCGATTTTGCACAATCCCATACAATAATGCAAATGTACCTTTGCGTGGATGCCAAACAGGATGTAATGGAATATAATGGCATATCTTTGGACTTGATGCATCAAAATTTGGCGCACATGGCTCAATACATTCATTATCAATAAGTTTCTTCATCTCACCAGTGTATTCGTTTGCGAATTCATCATCATTAAGCAAACGTCTCTTCAAACCATTCATACGTTTCATCACAACAAACCTATTGGAAGGAAGATTCTCAGGGTTTTTCTTTCCATGGAATGCCTACAGAGAACTTATTATTAACAAGAACAGTCGACTCTTCTACGAGCCTGCATGCTTCTCTGTCATCTTGGGAAGGTCCAGTCTCATCGCTAAAAAGTGAACAATCTTTAAAATCAGCATCAAAGACTCGAGAAATATCATCTTGCATATTACCAGAAAAGGAATCAACAAAAAAAGACAGATGGATTACTTGAACACATGAAAGAATCTGAATTTTTGCTTACTTTGCATTTAGGTCCTACTAAATCCCAACCTAGGGGTTGCAATACAGCGTAAATTTCATTTTTCATTACCCTTACATTGATCTATCTGGTGAAACGCTTTCGGTACACCTGAACCAATTAGCAAATCAATTTCATCAGAAGAAGAAAATACTGGTATGGAGACATTACGTAAATGGCTCAATCCAGAAAAGGTCGAACTATTGAGAATATACTCTCCTTGGAAATAGGAATAGATTTTTTAAAGTTAAAATATCATTCACCTTTACGCTATTACACATGTCATTTGAATATACATTGACATTTTTCAGTGTTCTACCATTTACTACTGAGGATCAGTTGCAACATTAAAAAGTAGTTTTGTAGGGGAGTACTGGGTAACTGTAATTTGTTTGCTAATTTCTCAGTACAAAGATTAACAGAGGATTTCCTATCGCTATGGCTTTACACCGATACAGTGCATCTTTACCTTCTGTAAACCATGTAAATAACTAGAAACAAATCCATGAACATGAAATTGTAATATTTTTTTAATAATACAGCTGTAAATCATAATATCCAATTTTATTTTATTTTTTTCATCATATTACCGGTAGTTTGCATATTATGTTATTGTGCAATCCAAAATTAAACTTAAACATAGATCTCAAAAAGTAGTAGTTAGTGTACTGTTGTTTCCTTTACAACTATTGGGTCAAAGTAGTCTTGGGATTGAAAACTAACTAGATGAAGAAAAAAAAAAAAATAGTTTATGTATGTGTATTTAGCTAAGTTTGGGAATGCATGAAAAGGATTTTAATAGGGAAATTGATAATTAATAAAAAAAAAAAAGAATAGTGGAAATGGAATCTCATGATTTTTCTGTCTTGAAAATATGTTGAAAATACATATATATAGTGTATTCCTCAGGTTCTCAAGGTCTGCTAGTGCTCCATAATAAGAGTACATTGTATATTAAATTGTTGGAATAAATGTATATAAACCTCTTCAAATGTGTCTATATCTGTGTAATGACTACACAATATTAGTCACAATAATGCACATGTATTACAGGCAACACTAAAATTTGCAATAAAGTTATTTATTGGGTCCAAATATAACCTATTCACAATGTTAACTGATATATATTTTTTTCTTCTTACAGGGTTAGTTGCAAAGGGGAAATCATTTTCACTTTTGATAAACATTCTGTACAAGTCTACGTAATTAGGATCTCATATACTCCTATCAAATCAAAACTGTCAGAGCACATCACCTAATCAATTTATTTTTAATCCCAGACTGTACTTATGTTATCTAGTTGACTTTAGAGCATTGGACTAAGATTCCTGACATGAACGTGTTAAAGTATGTTGCTAAGTCAAGGAAGGGAATTTGACACTCCTTAGGATACAAGACAGATCTCATCATGCTACTATTCAATGACTATTGGGAGTTTTTTTTTAAGGAAAACAAACTACTAGGCAAAACATATTTTTATAATTATCATTCAATAGTGCTCTATTATTCATATACAGATTTAAGTGTATTTGAAAAGTTTAAGAAGTATACTTTCATATTTGTGTTTCATGCTGACTGATACTAGAAAGTCTTGTGACTGTAGTAGATCAAACTCATTTCGTAACGTGGAGAACGTTATGTACAAAATATACATATATGTTATATATCTATATATAAATACGCTAAGGATTTTCAAACTTACACGCATCACGCAATGTTGGCTGGGCAGAGACGGCTTACGTTGGTCTCAAATCTATCTCACGTACCTTTTGTCTTGCAACGTCGCATTCATTTTCCTCTTTCCTGTCGGGTTTTCGTGTATTTCAAGATTTATTTCAAAATCGGTGAAAATTGCCATCCAAACGTCCTTGGCCTTCATTACTGCAGCATGGTGCTTACGTAATTGATATAACTACAACAGCAAGCACCTGCCCTATAGTATTCCTGTTGGAGTCATTTGACGCCAATCAATAGGCACAGACGTTCCACCAACCTCCAAGCAGTAATCATAAAGCCCTCTTTCAGTGAGACCAAAGAGCATTAAACTATCTCTGGCGATACGGCTGGGGGGAGAACAGTAGTGGGTGCTGTCACAACGATAGATGGGTTACCAAAGCAGTTTAGTTTAGTTGGTGTTCATCTGTATTATGCAATATTCATTATTGATTAGTGATGTGGTCATGGCTGTGGGCTATCAGGACAGGGTGCAGGTGGTATCGGAATGGGTAGCGGGATATAGTGATGGGTGCAGAGGGGGGCGGGGGGTGGGTAGGTGGGGGAGATAGAACAGTGGTGGGTGGTGTCAGGACAGTGCAGATGCTGCAGACCAGTACTGTACAATATTTTGTTTCTAAAATATACTGGGGGTTAAGTGTGGGTACGGGCAGTGTTTACTTAGAAATAAGGCATGTACATATAGTTCCTGTAACTGATTTGTCGTCCTCACGGTACGCATTGACTTTCATGGAACATGTTCCTACTACGTGGCTGTTGTACTGTAGCAAAGCAGAAGGCAAGCAAGTTTGAACAAGGGAAGAGGTGGGAATTTGCTAGAAAAGTTATGCATTAAATTGTGTCAACATTATCTATTTGTTTTTACTCCCTGAGCCAAATGTTGCAAAGTGCTCCTGCCCGTGATATTGCCCGTGATTTTCACGGGGGTCTTGCTGATTGATATAAATATCAAATTATTTGTTATTTTCACCGAAGATGATAATACTAGGGACATGAACTTGGTTTTAAGGATAAATTGATTAATGTTATAATGACACATTCTGCAGGGTGAGTCTGTTCAGCTATGAAGAGGTTGTTTATGAGAATAATTTTATCAAAAGCTTCTTCCACTTAATAATCACTCAATAAACAACTCAATTCTCAAATATTTAATGGTTAAACTAAATATAGAACAGTTTGTATCAAATAAATGGGAAAATATGCAATGTAAACATGAAAGCATGTGCTCGGATATTATTCTAATAGAGTACTCAACTCACAGAAAAGTGTGGATTTGACGTATTTAATAACGAAATGGATACCTTAAAGTTACGTCTGAACTTACGCTCAAGCGCAGCTACGTTTGGCTGCGCGGGCGCAACTATGTGTTTGAGAATACCAGTTTGGTTTCAGGCGTAAACTTACGCACGGGATTGGCGTACGTACGGCCGTGTGAAAAAGATACGGGAATGTCAGCCCAGGTTTGTTTGCTCTGTAACTCGGGTCGCCTCTTCCGGTGACGAACACAAGGAAGCCTCCGAAGCGTGAACATCAACCGTGTCCATCACCGCGGGTCGTACGGCCTCCTCAACAGCTGCAGGAGCGGCCTCGACAGTCGCCCAAGCAACCTCCGCCGCGACAGTCTCCTCCTCCGCTCGAATGATGGCGTCCGCTGCCGCTGCACTGCTGCCTTCAACAGGAAGACCCCAGCCGAGCGGTGCCACACCGAGCGGCCCCGAAGGACAGCCCTGCGACCGCGGCTCCAAACTCAGCGGGCTCCACAGTATATCTATCTGTTGATCGATGATTCTCCATCACCCACCTGCAAACAAAGATATGCATATCATTAACATCCAACCGCGATCATGATAACATGCGAATCGTCAACATTAACATCAACCCACCACCCCAAAAAAAAAACAACTTACGTGATAGAAGCATCCGGGTAGCGCGAAAACATCTGCACGAACTCCCCCTGCACGCGAGTCAATTCATCTAGGCTGACGTTGCCAAATCTTGCTAGCAGAGTAAACTTATCCATTATTTTCTCTTTTCCGCTCAAAACTTCAACAAAACCACAAAATTACAAATATGACTGTACTTGATGGAATCCAATGAAGGAGTGACGTTCTCCACGTGCACCATCTCCATCTCGTCACGCACCAGACGACAAAAATAACGAGCATCATCTCATCAACCTCATCAACCCACGCATGACCACCGCGCCTCACACTCCTCCCCACGGACCTGACCTGGACTCCCCACCGCGCACACGCGCCCAAGACCACAACGACATGCCGGATTGACGCCAACCCAGACTCCCCGCTGCGCCCACACGCGCCACTCGACGCCAATCTCGGAATGTTTACTATACCATATTGTACAAATCAAGCATAGTTCACCTATGCCTTATCTTAGAGTTCATTACCTTAAATTAGCACAGTATGTGCCCAATTTACAATCTGTACATTATGTTAGCCATTAGTTCAGTGATTATGTGTTAGCTATACCTAGATTTGCAACATTACATGTTTTTCTTTTCTTTCACTTAACTTAATTGTCAGTAGTTCAAACCAATGGAGGTTAAATGTCAAATACACTGTATTTCATAGCTATACTCAAGTATACCTCCAAACGTAGATTTATTTGTCGTGTATCGTGTGCCGCTAATATACACTATATGTTTATCATGGTAATCATGCCCTTCTTATATATATATTTATCTTACAATCAATTTCATGTGTGCTGTGCATTATATGTCATTTACGTATCAAAATCCCATGTTAACCAAGCATACCTCACTGTTAGATGTAGCTGCGTGCCCGTTTGTCCGTTATTATTATTATTATTTAGTTGTAATCATTATCTCTACATTCTATGTATATATCTAACGATTGGTTTTATGTATGCTGTACATTATATGCTATCTATGTATCCAAAAGCTGCCAACGCTCCTCCCACTTATTGGCTCACTAGACTCAAAATTAATAAGGCAAACAAAAAAAAAAAAAAAAAAACTAGTTTTTTTTTCGTAAGACGGGGTAGCATGCGAGCGGCATACGAGCCTTCAGCACTTACTGTGTTCTCATTGACAGCGAGGACATAGACGTTTATGTGCAAGCAGCATTTGTTGCTTATCAAGTGAAGGGAAATCTATTCATTAAGAGAAAGCATGAACTTATTGACTGCAAAAATGACCACCAAAGAACTATCCAATATCATCATACCCCTTCATGTGATAAGTGGGAGTGATCACGTCAGCCTTCTATGGCCATGGGAAAAATAGTATTCCAAAGAGCTCTTGAGTGTAATGGCCACCGCTTACTGAAAAATGTTGGGAGTAGTTTAGAATTATCAGAGAAAGTAAAAAAAGAAATGGAACGTTTTTGTGCTCACCATCATATACAGAGAGGATGAAGACCGCACCTGCGGACAGGCAAGGGGCATCAAAGTGGCAGAAATTGAAACATAAAAGTATGTTGCGTTTGCCACCAGATGAAGACAGTCTACATCTTCATCTACAGAGGACTAATTATATCACGTTCTGCCAAAAAATATAATATGCTTTTTCACCCCTCACCGGTTGGACATTGATGGGAAGCCAAAAACGGAAAAGTGCCATCCAGTGCGTCATTCAAGGCGCCGCTTTGCCTGACAACTTCAGTCGATATGTTGTCAATGTTAATTGTGATGGTGAAGATAACTTTGATGAAATTGATTTTGAAAATGATAGCACTGATGGTGAAAATGAAACTGACATTGATGAGGTTTAAAACAAAGACTTCTATAGTTATGCCTGACAATTTCAGTCGATGACAGCATTGACGGTAGAAGAGAAACTGACAGTGATGAGGTTTATAATGACGTTTTCTATAGTTATTGTTTGTAAACAAAATATTTTTGTTTTCAATATGTAAACTTGTATGCATTAAAAATAGTTGAATTCTTGTCATCTCAATTTTCATAAAACGTTTTTAATTGGAGCCACACATAACAAGAAAATTTATGTTTTATTACGTAAATGTTACCATTTCATAGAAATCGCCATCTTATTATTAGAAGGTCAAATTAAGATCAAATCATTAGAACAACATAACAAATGACTTTCTTGCCCCATAAAACCATAAAATAGATATACTATACCATCTATAAGTCCAAAACTTAGATTCTTATGATTATTTAAAACTCACAGCGGCCATCTTGGATTTGAAGGTCAAGATGAGGTCAAATCTTTTTAAAGTACCATAAATGACTTTCTTACCCCCCCAAAACCTTAAACATGATGTATTATACATGATTGTAGGTCAAATATTAAAAAGTTGCATTTTCGCTATTAAGACGGTGGCCATTTTGGATTTTGGCCTCTCACGCCGTTCTCCCAGATTTTTGCGAGGGGTATCCCGCTCAATTCTCTTTTAAAATATGTTTGAGAGTTGAAATCAATCATAATACCTTTTCTGTCACTCAGCGGTCACGAAAGTGCCCGAAATGACCCAACTAGTTATTCCACGCAATCAATTTCTTAGAATTATATGTAGAGGACATTTTCTATAAAGTGAAATAAACATAATCAG
>CM032661.1:38867910-38880062 GCA_019095985.1 Streblospio benedicti
TCTATCATAGAAAGTAGTTCCGCTCTAATACCATTTTATGAGAGGGTGATAATATCTAGGCTTTACAAAATAATAAGAATAAAGCTCAAAATGGAAGGAAATATGCATACAAGTGTCGCTGCACCTCCTGGTGACACCCCTGGTGTCTGTCTGGTTACATAGAAAACACAGATCTAAAAATTACTGAGCGACTAGTGCACATGCCTTTTAGTGTCCAGTGGTGATCGCTTTTATGCAAGTTCACTCAATGTCTATGCCAATGTTCAGATCGATACTGAAGGGATGGGGGTTGTAAGGGTTAAAAAAAACCGTATCGCTCTTTATGGGTATTATTTCCATATACATACCTCTTATTTTCGTCCACCAGAGCACAATTATTCAGCCGTTTGTCACCCATCTCATTTACTTGAAATACTACACCCCTCTTTTTGTTGGTCATTTCCCAAAATCCCTCTTTTTCACCCCCCCCCCACTTCCTTAGCGAACGATAATAAATAATGATACTGATACTTACGTCCATTTTTGGGGGCTCGAAGAAAAAGTTAACTGACACCCCCACCAATTGGCATTTTAAAAAGTTGAGTTACCCCCCCCCCCACCCACACTCGCTAAAGAAAAAGTCCTCTATGTAGTCATTGCATTGCTAAAATAAAATATTTGAAAAAATATACCGTAAAGTGATGAAAAAGTTCAGCGACCACCCCCCAAAGGGGATCAGAAAAGTTGGACGACCCCCGCCACCTTTTTGGACGACCCCCCGGGTATCATTATTCATTATCGTTCCTTATAATCCCCTCCCAACCAAGCTTTACACCACCCCCTGCTGTGGGATGCCGTGTCTCAAAGCCTCCGCCGGATCATGCCTCACGCTGTCCACAATGTCCGTGTCGAAGGCCTCATGGGCGGGCGTCTCTACCATCTGTTCCTTATGTCTTCTTACTAATACGCAGATAATTATGGGCGTGGTGATGATTATGAGGAATACACCGGCAATAGATCCTCCAATGATGTAATAGAGAGTATTGGTGAAGATCTCTATATGACCTGTAATATTGACATATATGTATATTTATCGTTAGTGTGGTTTGTGAAAGGATACTTGGAAAAGCAGGGTTGGGTTTCGGACGGTACGAAAATACTTTCGTACCGTACAGGTGTACGAAACTGTACGAAACGTTCAAAACTGTACGAAATTGTACAAAACTGTACGAAACCTAGATGACTGGGTAAAACCTGGATAAAACTGGACAAAATCAAAACTAATGTTCATTATTGATGAAAAGTAATGGATGCTTTATGTGTTTTGTTACTATCATTACACTTTTCACTTTCAATATCCAGAATATCCATTATTATTACATGTACACTTTTTAGTATGAGCTTTCATTCTGATAGGTCTTGCAGTCAAAATGTGTTGACATTTTTTAAACTTTGCTTTACTTGGGCCTTCTGATGTTACCTCAGAATAATAGCCCCAAATAGGGTCCTTTGGCCTGCCACCAGCTTTAGACATTATGCTTTTATTGATATATGTGTGCCTTGCTTGGAAGAACTAACACTAATAGATAAGACACAGCTTATTACTTAACTTATATACAGGCTGGTGAGAAGTTGTGTACAAGTGCTACTGAATCCCATGCAGTGCATACATGACACTTCTTACCAGATTTTTGCAACAAAATAATCTCATGTCAAATTACTTGACTCTGCAAACAAGCTCTACAAACAAATCCTTCTCCAACACAATTAGAAACCAAGTAAATCTTAACCAATGACACTTACCTTAACACGATTGTCCTTACTGGCTGCCATAACTGGAAGTGACTAATTGCTAACTTCTATTCATGGTTTGAGTACATAACTGGCTTGAATATTGCTTTTAAATACATGTATATTAATTTTTATAGGGTTTTGAATTATTACAGAGTTGTACAAGATGAAATACGTGTATGTGGAGAATGTAAGTCAGGGAATATATGAAATTAAAATAAACAGGCCATTTAATTTTGTCCAGTTTTAACTAACAAAAGCTATACAAGCATTATTATCTTCCATGTAGCTTATATATTTATAAAAATGCATGCATCAGCTGGCATGTATTAAGCATTTTTTAAATAGTTTATATATTTACGTACATTTTTGTACAGTGTCATACATTAAGGTTTAAACCAAAGGTTAAAACACACTTGTACGAAACCCTATCAACCCTGTATGTTAATTGCTTATAT
The DNA here is from genome assembly GCA_019095985.1 of Streblospio benedicti. Classification (NCBI taxonomy): domain Eukaryota; kingdom Metazoa; phylum Annelida; class Polychaeta; order Spionida; family Spionidae; genus Streblospio; species Streblospio benedicti. The sequence goes on from CM032661.1 coordinate 38,870,139, forward strand.
ATCCATATATATGCATTTATTAAGCATTCTTTAAACAAGTATACATTACTTATTATATTATATGACTTATAAAACCCATTTAAGACAGATAAGGCTATAAAATAACAATTTATTTAGTTTCGTACAGTTTCGTACAGTTTCGTACACTTTTACTGTACGAAACTAGTTTAGTACCGTACGGTTAAAACACGGTTTAAACTACCGGTTAAAACACGCCTGTACAAAACCCTGCCAACCCTGTGGAAAAGATATTTAGAAGAGCCCCCAATTAAGATTATCTGTTTAAAGTGATCATCAGAATAATAGGATCATTTTTTGTGGTCCCAAGCATTTATTAAGCAACGAGTGAAAATCTCCACCATAAGAAACCCAGCTTGTTTACACGTCCGTAAACAGGGAATGTCAGGGCACAAAAATGTAAACATCCCCGTTTACAAATTGGAAACAGAGTGTTTACAAAATATGTTTCTTGCGTTTACAATGGATTGGTAACTAGCACTAGAACCAGATTGTTTCTGATGTGTTTACATACAGATCATAAACAATGTTGAAAATGACAACCCTTATGGTTATGTTTATTTTTAACACAGCTTTTAATTCAAATAATAGAAAATACTATAGGACGGTTTTTATGCTTATACATTTATGGAGACCTACTTACCTATGAACTGGCCATCCAGATTAACTCCGGGGTGGACGGTGATTCCGTATTCAACATTGTGAGATAACGCAGGAAGCTCACAGACTATACTGTTAGATGTCAAGTCTACCACGTGGCAAACCTACAGGAATCACAAAGATTTAGAATTATGAATATATAAAATGTATGTTTTGTTTGTTAGACAACTGGAATTGACAACTCGATTTAACCAATAATATATGAAATTTATGCAACATGAAAATAAAGTATCTCTGATTTCTGTAGATATATGTTAGATATATAAGTGATTACACTACATCTATTTAATGTTCCAACAAGCAAGATACTGCATATTATACAACTCTAACTGAAGTAGATCTACATTAAGACCATCTGGGGAACTGACTTCAAATTGTCGCAATACAGAAGTGGTGTTTGTATGAAGCCCCATGGTGGCTACTTTGTGAAGGTTTTGGACTGGAAGAAATAGTCTTATAATACAGATGTTCCCTTTTATGATGTGGTCTGAAAGTGAGGTTACAGCTCCTCTCACATACCTCATTGTCGCCCACCCTGATCCGGTAGTCGCTGGCTCTCAGCCCTCGGTCCAGCCGCTTCCCTCTCACGGATAGCGAGGACTCAGGCTCCAGTCGACGAACACCATCAAAAGGTTCACATTCCGGCTGAAGAACAAACACAGCAAACCTTCCCAACTCCGGCAGAGACTCACTCACATTGCCGTATGTGGCATCTCCATCCAGCTTGAACCCCAAATACACATCCAAACGTTCATTCTCAATCTCAAAGATTAAATCTCCTCGTTCTTGCTCTGCACGCTTCTTACGCTGTGAATCTGTCTGGGTTCGTATGAATTGGTCTGGAACCATCAACTTTGGTGTTACACATTTCATCTCTATGTCTGAGCTTGTGATACATGGAGACTCAAAGGATGCTGTGGTATTTTTTGCAGTGTTCAGAATTGTATGTACCGTGATGACATGCAGAGTCGGGTTGCCTACTGCGGCCAAGGACTCGCCAGTGACTGTGATGGTCGTTCCGCCATCGATCAGTGTTTCTAGTGGATGAATATTTCGTATTGAAGGATTTGCTTTGTAAGTGAATTTGAAACCAGTGTCTATTTTGCTCTTACCGTCAATCTGAACAGCAATGGAAAGTGGTGTGTTGATGACACTGGTGTTCACAGCTGGACTGTGTACAAAACACATGGTATTCCGACAAGCCATTTCGTTCACAACTGGGTTTTCTCCTATGTAAACATTTACTTGAGGTGGGAAGTTTTTGCCGAGCAAGGTTAGTTGTGTTCCCCCTGCTTGCATTCCCTGTAGTGGGTTGATAGAATCTATTTCTATAGCCTTAGGATCACTTATAGTAGACATACCTGAAAATAAAATAGTTGACTATAGAACATTTGACTTATGGTGCTCAGAATTTTAAACTACCATTATTTAATATGGTTGAACATTTTCAGTATTATTTTTCTTTTTTTTCAATCGTGAATATGACATGTCAAGTTTTTGTGCTATTTTGTTTTGGATCCAATAGAGGACCATTTTGTTATTCATTTTGCAATGTTGTACTTTGAATAAAGTATTTATTTTTAGATAATTTTTACAATATATCAGATAGACAAATAACAACATTACAAACATAACAATGTTCATCTTTATGATGATAATTTTCTTCCAGACAGTAAATTCTATGTAACATTTAGACTCCATTGTTCCTTGAAACAACTGATCGCAAGTTGAAAAACGAAAATCTTGAATTAGATAGATAAAAACAAATCCAAAGGAGACCTAATCTACTTTATGTGGATTAAAAAAAAGAATCGGCCCTACGTAACCTAATATTTTTGCGTAAAAAAATAAGGGAAAAAAGTAGGATTTTAGGGCGGGCAATGAAAAAAAATCCTCCTACCCCACCTTGTCATAAATACTGAATGGTCCCTAATGAAAAAATTTCTTTAATAGTAGTGAAGTAAAATATCAAATCTGTGACCAACGATTGGTATTAGAAATATTTGGGTGTTCATAAGTTATGCTATAACAAAATGCATATTAGATCATGTAATTTTAATGACTCATGATAATTGTGTTACAACAATATAAGTAGGTAGCATTATTTTAACACCTCAAACACAATTGTGGGTTCATTAATAGCTGTGCTACGATGGTTAAACATATGAAACAAAATTCAGTGACAGACTCGAAAGAATTGGAAGCCTATGGAATCGAACTCACGGTCTCCTGCTAACACCGGACCAGTCATTATGTATCGGCAAGGCGTCATAGACCACTAGACGTAGGAGTGAGACAAGTGTTCAGACTTGCCTATATACTTTATCAGTCTTTTGCATGTATTTTCAGTCGATATGACCTCCAGAACTGCCTTGTAATAATAATTAAAACTATATATATATATAATCTTAATAACTTTTTGCTCGGATTACTATTATTTGGTTTGGCATTGGAATTAAGTAAAGTAGAATTTTTAAAACGATAATCCATCATAAGATTTACTCTAATAACCTTGGTTAAATAGCAATATTGAAAAAATAAAATTTGAATTAATTTGTTTATGTTAGGCTGCTTTGTCAGTTCTTAATTTTATAGACAATATTGGGTTGTATAGCTATAATAAAGAATTCCCGATCTTAAGATTATATGTTCCTTATTTATCTATAAACCATACATATAATTAATAATAAAGCCAAAGAATTAGAGCTGTGTAAATGATATTTCTCAAAAAAATTGAACATCACAATTTTTCAATATTTCAGAGGTTTGAAGTTGCCACCATTACAGGGTGGCGCAAAAATATAACTGCAAATCAGTATCCATGTCTTTTCAACCTATAGTCCGGTTGCCAAACAGGGTTTTTCATAGGAACCTTGCAAAAATACCCCCCAAGCAGGTTATGATTGATTTTGGTAGGGGAAGTTGTCTACTTTCAGAAGCTTAACGATGCCCAGCAGGCATCGTTGAGCGTTTTGAGAAATTCAAGATGGCGTCCAAGATGGCCACCGCCAATTATGCATATTTCAAATGTAGCACCAAATATTTGTTTCTTAACCAAAGTTGTATTGTAATACACCAAAAAGTATGTTTTTATGGCCAAGGATTCATTTTATGGCACCACAAATATTGTAGGTGCAATATTTATCAAGATGGCATCCAAAATGGCTGCAACCAATTTATGTATATTTCAATGTGGCACTTAAATTTTGTTTCTGATAAAAGAATTGTATGTTGTGACATATCAAAATCTAGATTTTCATGGTCAAATAGTCCATTTATGATAAACAAAATATTATAGGAGTAATATATATCAAGATAGATTTCAATGATAACATTTTATCAGAAATTCAATATAAATTCTATGCATGTTCGATAATTGGCTATGTTTCTAAGTACTAGTAAATACATCACTGAAATATGTTTCACAACCACATATGGACGCATGTAAAATGTTAATCAAATGTTTATTCTATGATATCACAAATCAATCTTATCTAGTTTGCAGAAAACCACATTACATAGAATTGCATGAAATGATCTTTACAAAAGCATTGCATGCAACAATCTCCACAAAAGGTCATCATCATCACTTTCATCGTGATCAGATTCATCATCACTAATTTCCTCAACTGTTAAATTCAATGGATTCATACAAGTAATATTGACACTGCCATTCATTTTGCATTTACAAAAGATAGTGCAGGCAATGTCTGACTTATTACATTAACCGCCAATACTAGTAAGTTTCTACTCTCATGTTTCTTTCATGAAATTAAGATTTGTCAACTTAAAGATTATTTGGAGATAATTTGTCTGTGGATTATTTTCATTGTTACCTATACTGTGTTTTGATTTATGATAACCTGTAACAGAAATGTTCTATTGATTTTATATTTGTTTAATTGTTTTTCTAAGTTGATATTTGTGCTTGAATTTTTTCAACTTGTTAATTTCAAAATGTTTGCATTATCTTTTAGATAAAAACCAGCCCAATAATAGCACAGAATCAGAAAAATAAACAATAAAAAAGCCTTGAGCATTGCGTTTACCATACATTTTATGGTTTTACAAAATGATGATGTGTGTAAATATGAAAACACAATGTGTTCTTAATGTTGTTGGTTCCTTTTAATAAGATGTGAAAATTTATTGTACAGTACATTTATATTCTAAAGGTAAATTCCAGCATTTGCATTACATTAACGATTTGATTTGCAAAATTGCAAGTTACATTTATGGGCTCAAGATGATAATACAATTGATATCATAAGCTGCAAAAATACACAATACAAGTAGATAACATGTAAAGGTTAGAGTGCAAGTTAGTGAAAATGCGACAAGAAAAGATTAAATACACAAGCTTCAGAGCAAAATATGAGCAGATATATGTTGGTCTGCCACTATCGACATAGTACCACATGTATTGACTTATAATGGTTGTAATAAGGGCGTTAATTGCAAACATTTATAAATATAGGGGACTATGTTATACAGTTTTCAAATCAATCGGTGCTTTCAGGTTAGAATAAAGTTATTGAGAAATTAGCTAATAAGAAATCACTTTTGATTCGTGTTGTTGTTAGGTGTTTTTTTAATCTAAAAAATTGACGGTTTCAATTACCCCCACTTGCTGCTGCTGTTGTAGTTACTGTTATAGTTGTTGGTTTTACTATAAATAGAAAAGGGACTGGTTGTGAGTTTACACAAACTCCATCAAAAGATGATAAAATGAATGTACATTTTTACGCAATATGATTCTTTTGTGAACGTTTTTAAATTGACTACAAAATTTGCAAATCGTTTTTAGCTGAATTATACTATTGTAGAAATAACTTACTCTCAAATGCAATTTAATGCGGACTTCAATTGACAAAAGTGTACATATAATATGTGTCAAGATATAATATTGTAGAAATGTGTGAACACCAAGTGATCAAAATGTATGAAATTATGTGCTTCAGGTGAGTAATATTCTATAGATTCACTGATCTTCATGATTCGATAGAGAATATGTGTATAATTTAAGTTTACATTTTTACCACCAAAACAACCTGATTCTTTTATAAGTAAATGTACAAAACTACCATTAATATACATACATGCAAATAAAAGCGATGCCTGTGAAATTGATGATAAAAACAACACATTGATAGCTGTAGTCCAGTGGTGAGAACAACGTGCAACTGACATACCATCTATGCAGCGGTACCCATTGATGAGGTCGATGCAGGTTCCTCCATCTCCACAAGGTGATGACTCGCACTCATTAACGTCTCTAACGTCTGTGTAGGGATATGACAGTTACAACATAATGCTTTCTGTAGTGATATGTTACAACATAATGATTTTATTATTATTCTGTCATTTGTACCGAGGATGTACATATGACATGAAATATATTCAAATAATTTATTGTTGACTCATAAGTGTCTATACATAATGTTCAATGTTCTGTTTTTTAGGTAGATAGCATATGGTTTCATTTATTCTTGTTTCTAATTATCGCTATTATATCCAAATACAAACTATCAAAATATAATATCTAAATACTTTATATTATTTATTATATTATTTGAAATATTTCATTTTGTTAGTTTGTGTTTGGATATAATAGCGATAATTAGAAACAAGAAGAAATATACATAATGTAATGATCATAATAATAATTTGATTTTTACAGTAGGCCTGCTACAAATATTGGGGGAAAACATTAATACTTTACAGTAATCAATACAAATAAGATGATGGCTAAATAGTGAGTGTACAATGATTTGTACTCATTATATATTAAATATTTACTATTCTCATTTAGGCCAGGAATCCTAGATGGCTTATAATGGTCAACCAGGAACTTATTTGAACACGAACGAAAACTGCACAATGCATTTCAGTTTGGTCCCAATATTCACAAAAACGTAACGAGCTGAAGTTTATGCGGAAATATGAAAAATCCAAGATGGCCTCCTCCAACCAACGAAAAATCATATAATTCATGAAAATGGTCAGTTTATGTCCTATTTTTATATATATTACATCAAAAAGTGGGTTTTAATGGTCAAGGAGTAAGATTTTCTCAAAATGAATGATGTCATGTCAACCAAAAATACATAAATCCAATATGGCCGCCTCCCACTGGGAAAAATCATACAGGTCATAAAAATGATCAATATTTGAATGGTGTCATGGCCACAAGTTACTGTTGAAGTAATCAATAAATCCAAGTTGGCTGATATCGACTATTGAAAATTTGTATCTGTCAAGAAAATGCTTATTTACTTGGGCTAGATTAGTGTGTAATACATCAATTTGTAGTTTATAGTTGTCAAAGAATATGATTATTGTAATTATAAACATTACCATAGCAACCAAAACCACGAAATTCAAAATGACCACTATTTACCATATGAAAATAGCAAAGACCTCTCAATGTTTTTATATTACCTATAAGAGATGAATTGTAAAATCACTTTCTTTTTCATGTATCAATATTGACAAGTAACGAGTAAAAATATCATGTTTGAAAATGAAAAAACACTGCTTCAGATGTCGAAGGGTAGTGCATTAACCTCCAAAGTTTGGTTTTTCACATATGTTTAAAAAATGCCTTCTCACCAGCCGTAAAGATTTCCTGTAAATCCCTTTCACCCACTGGTATTTGAAAAAAAAACTTCTGCACAGTTCATGAATTTTTCATCATCAATCATCCAAGCATACATGTATTTGATGTGCTTATGTGTTCTCCAAGTCTGATAAGGGCTCTGGTGGAATTCAAACCCATGATCATAGACCATTAAATCACCTAGCAGTTAAAACTTACTCAAGTCCAGTCCATCACCAAAACTTGGACTAGTTATTCTAGTATGATCCTCAGATTTTACATTACATATCCATTTCACCAATGTCTTGTCATGGATGCAAATCTTTTTCAAGGTTAGACCATTCCCAATATCAAATACTTGAGATGTATCACAAACCAGAATAGTAGGCACAAATAGAAAGTGTGGACAATTATACCCAAGCAAATCTCTGTATATCTTGATATAGATCATGTTTTATTGGCCTTCGCAGATGGTCAAAACACTCCACTCCTTCAACATCTGAAGTAGAGTTCTTTTACAATATAAGATTTTTTATCATGCAATACAATAATGGAAATCTACAAGCAATTGCCTGGTTTCATATGAGTGTGAGTAGTATATTTTTAACCTTTCCTATATTCAATATACTTAGAAAGAGTTTTTTGTAAAGTTATTTTTGCTTTAGATGTAAAGTATTGAAAATATTAAAATTATCAATCATCATCATCATCATCATCATCATCATCATCATCATCATCATCATCATCATCATCATCATCATCATCATCATCATCATCATCATCATCATCATCATCATCATCATCATCATCATCATCATCATCATCATCATCATCATCATCATCATCATCATCATCATCATCATCATCATCATCATCATCATCATCATCATCATCATCATCATCATCATCATCATCATCATCATCATCATCATCATCATCATCATCATCATCATCATCATCATCATCATCATCATCATCATCATCATCATCATCATCATCATCATCATCATCATCATCATCATCATCATCATCATCATCATCATCATCATCATCATCATCATCATCATCATCATCATCATCATCATCATCATCATCATCATCATCATCATCATCATCATCATCATCATCATCATCATCATCATCATCATCATCATCATCATCATCATCATCATCATCATCATCATCATCATCATCATCATCATCATCATCATCATCATCATCATCATCATCATCATCATCATCATCAAGCAGCTTAAATCCATATTTTACCATTAGAAGGTATTGGTCTGGCTTCTCTGTTGTTAGCCATCTCAATATCCAATCTCCAGGTCTTGAAGTCTTCTTCAGTTTGTACCCCACTAAGATTTTCTGGATCTCCCTTTTGGTTTGCTACCAGCAATCACGATCTCCTTGCATCTTTTGATCCAGTCACAGCTTCTGTGCACATGGTTAGACCAGAGCGATATGTCGTGCCGTGCCAAGGATTCCGGATCAGGGATACCTACTTCCATATAACAGTACGGTTCTTATATAGACAGCATAAATGGTTCCATGGGTGAGCATTGACATTCCTGTTTGAAAAAAGATTAGTAGTAGCTCCCTTAACTTGCCCCTGACACATCTACATCTTGTGACAGTATTGGCTGTAAGCCTCCATCAGCACGTATTGTGTCGTATTCCATCCCCTTCAGATGGTATATAGCTTTCTATCACCAAAATAGTAGAATGTATCTAATACTTCAAGCTGATAGTCATCTTAAAGAAATATGTTTCATTGACCGTCCATTCAAAGGGTATTGCTATGCCTAGACAACAAGGACACTTATTAGTTGAATCTTCTTTTTCGAGATCAATAAATCAGGCCTACCAAACCATCTGCTAAGCTTACTCGGATGTTTTCGTTACTTCTTAATGCAATTATTATTTTTTCAATTGCCACACATGTATCAAATCCTCAGATCAAAACAACCTATTAGTTCACAGCTTTCCGCTCCGTCGAAGCTCCCCATTGTTACATCAAATCCTGGGTTTGTCTTTTTGTGCCACACCGACCTACCAAGCAGCCCTCATCAACAGTGGTTACAAGCACAGCCTCAGATATAACCCCCCTGAAGAACCAGCAAATGGGGAAAGAGGAAAGTGCCAAAGAAAAAGAAAAAGGAAAGTGACATGGTTCAATCCTCCATACAGCGCTAATGTCAGCTCAAGCATCGGGCTAAAATTCATAAAACTGATTGAACAATGCTTCCCCAGCGACCATCAACTACATAAGATCCTTAACAGAAACACATTGAAGCTGAGCTACAGGTGCATGCCAAACGTAGATAAAATGATCTCTGCCCACAACAAATCAATGAAAAACAATGAACATATATCAAATACAAATAATTGCGGAAAGCTGAGTGTCCACATGTAATTGGACAACAACAAAGAAGAAAATGTGGGTTTAACTGAACAATTTCAAGACCAGGTATAATGGTCACATTTGTAGTTTCAGGCATTCTTCTAAAAGAAATAGTACCACCCTAAGCAATTACATATGGAAGCTAAAAAGATGACAATATTCAACACTCTGTCAAACCACATGGTTGGGGGCCTTTTTTTAAAAATTTTTTTTAAAACCATTTGGAAAAAAGTAACCCCTTTTT
>CM032661.1:38880162-38970996 GCA_019095985.1 Streblospio benedicti
CTACGAATGTATCAAACTATTCAGTGCATGTATTTTGTATTACGAATTTTTCATTGTACGTTTGGCTAGTTACTATCTCAATAAAACGTGTCAACATCAGAGCTCACGTGTAGTATTATGTTCAAACCAAATATTTAAACAATAGATACAAATATAAAGAATATAATATTACATTTATTTTATGTGATTCACGTGATTGTTTGGCAAGGTACGGCATTTGCTGTATTAAAGTGGGCTATTTCAAAGCCCCAGGAAACTTTCATTAGCAGCCTCTGCTCTAAAACCTGTCCAGTGTGTTATACAATCATACATATACATGTACATGTACAACGTATTTTATTTCAAAACTAACAAAATCACGTCAAAAACGGTCCCTTTCCCGTGCATTTATATGGTCACGTGTCGATGTTATCACCTCACGGGCATTAATTTTGGCAAGCCTCGTATGTTTCCGCTACTCTCACAACAAATCTGTTGGGCTCCGAAACATTCCGAGTAGTTCCGAGTGCTGCCGCGGCCGTTGGGATGACACGGTTCTCTCTTATCACGCAACCCCCGCCCCTACAATTTAGCCCCCCCCTTTTTTTTTCAACCAAAATACTTCATTTTCATAGGGTTTTTCATGAAATCCCGTCAGTGAGCCCCCCTTTCCTTATGTTTTCCATACGTCCCTTTTCCAAAAACCTGGATCTGCCCCCACGCACGGACAAATCCGCCCGCCCCCCGCTCTCAAAATTTGAAAATTAGCCCCCCCCCGTCTCAAATTTCTGAATCCGTCCCTGGTGCTGCACCGCGGCCTCTACACCACCACCGTGCTTGCCACCGTCACCGGCGCCAGCCACGTCACCGGTGCCAGCCAGGTCGTCGGCTAGGTCGTCCACAGTGAGCGCTTTATGCTTATGTTTTAGTAAATGATAGCTGAGCACCATACAATGTACCTATTCATGTGTCATGAATGGTTTTACTCTGAGACATAAAGAAGTAGAAAGACAATGGAGAGGGATTTGATTCTATTTATTAAATTGAATTCTACAATCATCTGCACAGTCCTTTATACTGTGTCCTTTAGACTAACATAGCTCACGGCATCTAAGTATGGTCAACCTTGCAGCAGTGGATAGACTAAACCAAGCTTATTAGTCTGACTTAGACTCATGAGGTATACCATTCATGTCAGATGTTGTTAACTGTTCTGCTGTGCGCTGTTTGATAATTTGAATCATTTTCATTTTACTGCGTCCATTTTACACCGTGATTGCTGTAATATTAACTGATGTCCTTGAAGAAAATTCCTTTGATTTGCACTTGTATGCTCATGGAGCAATAAAATATAAAAAATGCTTTAATCATTAGCACACCACAACTTACAATCACCAATCTCGTTGCAGAAAAGTGTGTTCCTGGGAAAATGGCATTGACACAGGAGGTTGAAGCGTTGCGGAAAGTGAAATTTCATAAGAACCTTGCTGTGTATATAGGTTATAATATTTCTTCACAAGGTAAATCATGTTGCTGTGGTAAAGAATTTTGTTTGAAATACAAAACATAAATAGGTAGATTTTGATGCATAAAAAAATCGCACTTCTTTGCGGAGGAGTATTACATTAATATTGTAAAATAATTTTGTCTCTTATTTAGGTATTTTGATCTTTTATAAATATATGTGATGCATGTATGCATTGTATATTCACCGTCCTGAACCTGCCTTTACCAGTAACAAAAATAGGGGCCTTTACCAGTAACCAAAATGGGGGACCACATCGCTAATAAGAAAGTTTATGTTACTAATGATCTCTACTTATAGTCTTATATCATGTTGTCAGAACAATAGATATGCTAGCAAAGATGTTATGGTATGTTTCTAAAGACACACAAGTAGCAGCTAAACAGTATAATTCACAAATATTCTTGAGCTTTAACGTTACTGGTAAAGGCCTTGCTCATACCTGAAACATTGGTGGGCCATTACCCGTCTCCAACAGGTAGAACAATGATCGCCAATTACTCAGAAAATACCATACTACAAGCATGATAAACCCGGTCAATAGACTTTCACACGGGTGTTGCTTTTATACAACATTTAAACAGAACACATCAGACCATAAATAGAGATAACTAGTAATATAAACTTTCCCACCGACGATGTGGTCCTCCATTTTTGTTACTGGTAAAGGCAGGGGGGGGGGTGGGGGGGGTAGGGGGATGGGGCAACACACATATTAGGAACCATTCAGTATTTATGACAGGGTGGGGTAGGAGGATTTTAGGACGGGCCACGAACTTTTGTCACAATGTTTGGAGGGGGGGGGGTGGCTATTATTTTTTTCACGCACTTTTCAGGGGGGCTATCAATTCTTTCAAATAAAATTTACCACTAATTTTTACAGATTCTGTACTAAAAGTTACTGTTTTTTATATTATAGTATCCATCAAATAGGATTTTAGTTAAATGACAATGAATGCGTTAACTGTTGGGGGTTGGGTGGGTGGGGGTGGGGGGTCATCAATTTTTGTCACATGAAATTGAGGGGGGTTACCAATTTTTTTCACAGAGGTTTGAGGGGGGCTATTAATTTTTTCACAGCAATTTTGGAAAATCCTCCTACCCCACCCTGTCACAAATACTGAATGGTCCCTTAGATATAAAAATTTCATATATGATTTTAGCATTACTTGCTAACACATATAAAAATAAGCTATAAAGCAAGGAGTCAGAATATAAAAGTGAGGAGGCAGAGGAGGCATCCAAAAAAGAGACTGCCTCAGTCTACGGTAGTTACGGGACTGTTCAGTAGCATGTTGGTTAAGATAACGGCGTATTTTGCCAACGGACCTTAACTGGGGCCAGGCGGACTTGGACATTGCTTCAATTTGGGATTGGCAGTTCATTTTGTTATCGAATATGAAACCAATATTTTTCGCCTCTTTTGCTGGTGTAATTTTTTCATCACCAAATACTATATGAGGGATGTTGAGCCTTTCGGGAACTGCCTTCGATCCTATAAAAAGAACTTCATTTTTCTCATCATTTAAACAAAGGAAGTTGTCAGCCATCCAAGTCCTAATTGAGTTAATTGTATTTTCCATTTTAGTTACAGCTTTAGCTACTGAAATGATGTATACTTTACAATCAAGAAATTAATGAATTTGAGGAGAAAACAGCAGAATGAATTCACAGGATTAATCTCTGCCCAGAGAAAAAATATTACTCTGTGTGCTGCAATACAATAGTACTATTTGAAGAACAGATAATAATCAATAACAGTTTAGCTGCTTGGTTGGAATATTGATTTTTCTTGCTGGCTTAAGTGGCATTGAATATCAGTAAAAATGTGATAAATGGGCTTCTAGAAAGCACAATTTAATTGGCAGAGTGCCCAAAATCGAATCACTTCGGCGTCGCCTCATACATCATAGTGGTGTAAAGTTTGAACGAAATTTTTGCAACGGTTAAAGCTCTAGCTTGTCCGGAGACATACATACATATATACATAGTTACAAACAAACCAAACACATTGCTTGCTTCAGCAGCTGAGCTGAAGCGACGCAATTATTGATTATGCCACATTGCGTAACCTGGTAATGACATGTAATACATATGGTATACGATCACATGGTAATATTACCATTCCCACTATCACAAATAGTTGCCGTAATATTCCAGACCCGGCCTTCCTGCTGTCTGAGCGAGCCTCCCAGGGAGACCTGCTCGTCTACCTGCAGACGGCCCAACGAGCCGGACTGAACCTGCCCCAGGCGGACCTCATGCACTTTGTAGGCGGCATTGTCAGTGGACTCAGGCACTTGCATGCACATAATGTAAGGGATTGTGCTTTTGAGTATGTAATGTGTATGTGTAGGAGTTGCATGTAGCTCTTTAAGGATAATTATAATTATAATTATGGGCAAATATATCTCGAAAGATACATTGCAAGGAATATTGGTAATTAGTAAAGAGCCAAAAAGATTTTCATTTATATAGCGCATACTTCCATATCGTTTTGAATTGCTTAAAAATGTAATACCTACATATCAAACCCCCATCCATCGCAGCCTCCTCTGGTGATGCACTGCCTGAGCTGCTCCCACGTGCTGCTGGCTGACAACCTCACCTGCCAGCTCACTGGCTTCAGCTACAGTAGAGACGTTAGTTTGAGGCACCAGTATGCAGACAGTGTCAAGGTGAATAGAACTTTTATTACCATCAACATTGATTGCTTTGCTATTTGTTTGGTTCGAGATTATTCGGTAAATATAAATCATACTTATTGATTTGAAAATGAAGGGTTTCGGCTTTTTCCAATGTGATTTTACAATGATGGTGTCTGTTCACATGATCAATGCTCTGTAATTATCAAAGTTGTGTACAGTCCTTACACATTTTGTAGCTAGCCATTTTATACAAAACTTCAAGAACATGTATGCGCAAAGAGTTTTGATCCACAATAAAATTTGTAAAAACAATCATAACACAGTGACCACTAATTTAATTATCAACATCTTGAATATTAGACAAGATAAAATTTATGCAATTAATTCTGCAAATGCTGTACTTGAATGTAAAATATTAGGCCATTTTTTGTCTTGGTTTATTGTCCATCATTCTCCCCATACTCAGTACACCAAGTGTGACCGGTGGCTCGCCCCGGAGGTCCTCAGCTCCTGTGAGCACAGCGAGGCATCCGACGTGTGGTCTCTGGGGGCCACGCTCTGGGAGATCTTTACACTTGGTAAACTATGATTGCTTTTCAAATAGACATAGTTTTTATATTTTAGAAAATTTTAATTCTACTGTTATGTTTGAAAATAGAATCATATTATGTTGGATATTCTACCAGTTTGTTCAAGAAAAAAAATTAATTATCATGAGTTAAACTTGTTTTTAAAATTTTATAGTATATAGTGATGTTTTCAAAGATGATGAAGAAGAAAGTATCTAGATTCCACTGAAGCCCTTTTAATCTTTTCAAAATTTTCTGAAGAGGAGAAAATATATCTAGATGCTTATGAAGAATCATTCTTGATACAGTGATCAGATGATTTATTCAAACATAATTTAATAGCGTACAAGTATATTTTATTTACGTGAAAGTACTGGTGGTCTTTAAACATTCCTACATTGATAAAATCGGATTTTTAATATGAGATTACAAATACATGTACATGTACATGTATTCAGCTAATCTAAGATACATTTAATTCAAACATATTTTTGCAGTAGAATCATAATGAATTTTATGTTTCACATTTTAGGAAGTAAGCCTTACAGCAAATATTCTGATGCTGCTGTGAAGGCTCATGTTCTGACAGGAGAAAGTTTGTTGAAGACTTCAATGATTGCAACTGACATGTATGCCATGATTAAATTGCTTACATATTCTGAAAGACAATTATCAAAGAGTTTTACATAAAACTTATTTATTAAGAATGACGTTTGATACAAATGTAAACGCACATGTTTTATAGTTGCATACAAATGTCTAATGAATTTGGTATTTGGGAATAAATTCTACTTGTAAAATGTACATATCAGAAAATATGTTAGTTATGATTTGTTTGATTCAAACATATAACATCTTACATTTAATTATGATGTTTATCTTTGCAGTTTTAGTCTTATCCAGCAGTGCATGATCCTGAATCCAGACAACCGCATTACCTTGAATCAAATAGAGGAGAATCACACACAGACGATCCAGACATAATGTTTATAATGGACTATTGTGTGGATAATTTCATATGATACAAGTTCATATATTAGTCTTGATACATAACTAGGATAACCCTTAATCCCTTGCGACAGTGGAACAAAATGTGCTGCTGACTAACATCAATTGTCAGCTCATAAGCTTTTGGTGTAGGGTGCTGCGGGGGACTGCAACGTAGCTTGTCATGAGACATGTGCATGAAAATGGGTGTAGTAGTAACAAAAGTCTAACTGATGGTCATTTTTTGGCCATACATACACTCCTGAATTTACAAGTATATAGATGCAAAAAATGCATGTAGTCATATGCATAACCATGGACAGACACAATAGTAACCCCATTTTCACAGCTGTGGTAAAGGGTCTAGTCCTAAATTGATTGGGAATTTTCTTATTTTTCATTGCTGTGTGCCGCTACCAAAATAAGCTATATCTCGGGGGGGGGGGCGGGGGTCTTGGTAAGAAAATGGGTACTAACGTGCCTCGGACAGTCGGACAGGTTGAAAAGGGCACCCATTAATATACGTATTTTTGAAAAAAGTGACCCACAATATACCAATATATGAGAAAATGTGACCCACCAATATACCAATATCCGAGAAGAAGGTGACACACCATTATATCAAACTCAGATTCTAGTACATGTAGATATCAAGAATGAATATAATCAATATTAATATTTTTTATCCTGATAAATATACTAAAAATGTGAAAACGACACCCTGAAATATATCAAAAATGTGAAAACGACACCCAGAATATACCAAAAATGTAAGACACCCAACAATATACCAAAAATGTGATAAAAGACACCCAGTTTCGAAGCACGTCCTTACTAATTGTGATAGTGTGAGACCCCGGGAGCTATGTTTTTTTATTCAGAGAGAGATGCAGATTTAATTAAAACGTACATTTTTAGTCCACACCACACTTTGTTGCCATGAGAATCTGACTGGAGGTGATTTAATCATCCCAAAATTTACACCCCAGACATATATTCACCCCAGCATATATTCACAAGGCAGCTAACGACTGTGTCCAACATGTATTAAAATATTGACAACTTCGCGTGTGTGGATTTCTTTTAAATTGACTTGCAACAAAAAGTACCTATTTTTCGTCACGTGCAGAAAGCCCAACAATGGTGGTGTCCCAACAATCACCATCAGTCACTCACACCCGTTTCTCGAAACTAAAACTAATGAATCAGCTTGAAAATTTGTAAGCGGGTACAAAAGTGTGTCCTCTCTCAAGTACGTCCCAAATTATTGCTCAGGCAACCACCACACACCACATATAGTCAACATTTCTAAGTTTAAGAAACTATGCTGAACCCTTAGTAACATTGTTTACAAACAAAAATACGTGCGACCGCTATTATTTTTAGGACTGGACCCTAAACATTTGTCATATGAATTTGATCACTGCATATTATGCTATTGCTTTGAAATATACAAAACATGTACAGTCTATTCTTTCTGCTTTTAATTTGTTAAATGAAAGCATGTAAAGGTTTATGCCAACTCTAAGCTTATATGGATATTAAATTATGTACCTATTGTTGCTGTATTTTAAGTATTGTATTACTAAACACAGTGTATACTTGTATTCTGATTTATAATGATCATATTTTTATATTATACGAGTTTGAAGTGCATAGTGAACCTTACACCGATCTATATATAAAATAAACTCACTTGTTTGCTATTGCTGTTATCCATTCACATATTAAACCCGTACAAAAACTTTCATGGTCCTTAGTGTTTTGTATAGATTTAAATACATTGTTGTTTAATATTTAAATTGCTGACGTACACAAATGTTTAGTTTACATTGTTGTCTACACAAACGTTTAGGGCAGTTACGCACGTACGTACATTTATAGTTTAACTGTTAGGTATTACGTGTTTCAGTGACGTTGCATATGACTGATATTTAAAAAAAATTCTATTTTCTTGTTGTTATCATTAAAACCAATTTATTTGGTTTGAAATGTGACATCATAACGACCACCAAGTTGTCCTGATGGTGCATACATAATCTGCAGTGTGTACGTCTTGTGGTTAAAAAGCCTTTTGTGATACAAAAAATCGCCTCTTCCTTTATATATATATAGATTTAGGGTAGTTATGCCTTTACTACTATATTGAATATCAAACTTTTCATTTCAATTATTACACATGTTCTTTCAACAAAATGAAATTAAATACTCTAGAAAATGGAAGCTTATTCTGTCGTCAATTCTGTAAAATGTGTGTGTTTATTGTATTATTGTCATCATATCCATTCACCTAGAAACTTTAGAAGTTTTATACTGAAATAATGCCAATTAATTAGAGTGTACCACTGTACCTATGAGATCATAGTTCCTTGCATCATGGGAGGGAGTGCTATATACTACTATGCTTTTCAAATACTATATTCTACACATGAGTACTATAATACATCCGTATCTATTTGGGCCTATTGCTTATACCATCAACATCAGACTTTAAAGGCTGTGTGAATGGGAAAGCCGTGAAACCCACGATGACTATATTAAAGAAGGGTGACAAACAGGCAGAGAGACCATCCGAGCCAAGTCGCCGCTTTGGGCTTGATAAATTTTGATCTAAATATTTTCACCAATATTCCATAGCTTCAATTTGCAGTTAATTAATCAAAAGTTATTTTTTATGATTGGCTGGATTAAGATTGTTTTGCACTGTGGATTAGGTTCTATTTGATTTATTTTAATTTATTTTATCATTGTGATATGGTATAACAAATAATACTATTCGCATATTAATATCATGTATTTGCATGTGTTGGTTCACCCAGGCAAACATCTTTATTGCTAATGGGTCAATGTTGCTCTAGCGACGCTGTGCTCTCTGAGCACTTTTGATCTAGTATTGGTGTGTACTTTATTTTACCAATCTCTCTCACTTGCATACCAATGGTATGAGTAGGCCTATTTACGTGAGTGGAAAATCTGTTATTAACTGGAGTACTAAAAGGGTAATTATAAATTATCATTGTTTTCATTGTTAGGATGCTAGACAATGTGTCAGTGTCGTATATTGTAATTTACCTCATAGTAAGGAGTTAGATAATACTATTTCTCCCGTCCAATGTGACTATACAACATGTATTATGCAACACCCAGTTATTTTTATGCGCATTTGAGACAAAAGAAATATTGATGACCACAATCAGCAGGGCGTGGCAGCATTTACCTGGTTACATCAACATGTGCCACAATCAATCATTTAATAAGTGCACGTATGAGCAAATAATGATATAACCCACGGATATAGGAAGTTTTTAACAATTGTGAGATACATTTTGCAGTAACCTCTCTTTTTGAAATAGACAAAAAGGAAGTTACGTTTAGTTTCAAATGAAACAATTACCAGTGATACTTAAAACAACAACCAACGTCATAAACGCACGAGTACACCGGTACAGTGCCTGAGCCAGGGAATCATCATACTTCCATTTTCGCCACCAGGTGGCTACAAAAATTGCATTGTGGGTATGTTTTGAAAGACAAACATTGGATAGTCTCTATCATTTCCTCCTGCTACGGCACAGTATCACGGAGTCCGGTTGATCAAGACTAACAGGTTTGAAGCCACCTAGTGGCGAAAATGGTATTACGATAGTACTGTTCGTATTGCTATTCCCGGTATAAGCCAAGTGGTGTATTTCATGTGGGCTCTGTGTTTATATTGGTAATGGGGGCACAAGACGCCTGCAACATGCGGCATGCAAACCCTGGATCTGCACATTGGGGCGTATGTAATAAATAATCACAGAATGACACAGATCTAATCAAAACCTCAACACTAGGAGCTCTCATTTTGTATATAAGGTCGCAGATCTATCATCTAGCAAACTCTCACCGAAAATCTCCAAGTTCGGATTATAACTTTTTGCAACCACTACTACAGCATAGGGAGATCCAGGTTTTCAGAAAAAGAAGGCTGTGCACACTTAAGTGATCTCATGGGTTTCGTACGCGCAACCAATAGCGAACTTGCCTGTCACACTTGTATTGCTGTGAATAAACGTGTGCGTATGAACTGTATATAAAGCCTCAGTCACATGATATGTAGTTGAAATAGTTTGTGGGTACAGCGTGTATAATCACTATCAGTACATTAAACAGCCAGATGTGTTGCATACATATATCCTTTATTGATGTATGTATATAACATGTAACATTGATTAACTTCTAATTGGACGTAACTTGTACTATATTTGAACTGTTATTGAACTGAACAAATGTGTGGCTGCTGCCTTATATACTATCAGAATAGTACAATCTAGAACTTCCAGAATGTTCGTGCATTGCTAAAACGTTCCACAAGATTCTATCATATTAGAACAATCATTAACAATCTGGAATGATCTATATCTTACTACAACAATAGTACTATTTTTTTCTTTACATTTGTTAGTCGTCACCATCACACTTTGGTGTAAGTGTTGTTTTTTTGTTTCTAATTTATAGAGTTGTTTTATTTTAATAGTCTATATTTAGCTTGTATTTATTAGTTTGTATTAGCTTATATTTATGTATATTTTGTTATTTTGTAATTGTAGTTTACCTGAAACGAGTAGAAAAATAAAGTGTGGTTTATCAATAGTCAATGAATTGTCATTTAACATTGCCAGAGACCGAAAGTAAGGTATATTGCGAGGGGAAAGGGGGAGGGGCGCGGCCTCTGCTCCCCTGGATCTCCCTATGCTACAGTATGTCTTCATTTGCAGATAAACACACGGAAGTGCCGTTTCTATAGAGAGACCA
This sequence comes from Streblospio benedicti, assembly GCA_019095985.1. Taxonomy (NCBI): domain Eukaryota; kingdom Metazoa; phylum Annelida; class Polychaeta; order Spionida; family Spionidae; genus Streblospio; species Streblospio benedicti. Next base: position 38,890,665 of record CM032661.1, read on the forward strand.
GCTACACTCAGCCCTCTTCTCCGACAAGCCGCGGACACCAGGCAGCATGACTACTTGTGTTAATCCCTACTTTGTCCCGATGGTGGCGTTCATTCTGTGGAGCGTCGTCCTAAAGGTGGCGCTACTGGTCGTCTGCTGCACGTGTTATCACAGGTGACGTCATAGTTTTCACAACAATTGTCAGGTAGATCCAGCGCTCCCCGCCCCTTTCTTCGCCAAAATACCTCATTTTCATGTGTGTGTTTTTTGGCCATGGATCGCGCTACATCTTGCCGCAACCACCGATCATCTATTCGGCAATATAATGATAGGTGTTGAGCCACTGAACACCGCAAGATGCCCCTCAGATCCCTTAACTTAGCCCCCTGGATCTGTCAGTGTAATATTCAGTGTCATGTAAACAGACCTGTCGTGGGATAACATCTTATGTGCAGATCTCTAAACTGCGTGAATCAAGTCGAGACCGAGAGTTAGCCAGACTCTTGTTGTTCCAGGTACATGGGAAACAGGCATAGTTATATTGATGATGTTGTGGCAACCGACAATGGACATTCCAAGACTTTTGCCAATTTCACGTTGTGAAATTTGCGCTACAGAAATTCACATTATATTGTATTGTATCAAAATAGTGTATGGCTCATGCTGACCTTATCACAGTGTTCGAAATGTAATGTGAAATGCATTTTGTTTGCAGAAACAAGAGCAAATCAACGCAGACAGAATACAAGGAGAACTGGGCGGGAAAGGCTGCGTCTGCGCACCAGAAACCCATGCCGTATAAAGTGCCATAAAAACTTCAAACACAAAACACAAACTATCAAAAGGGAGTGGCCATGATATTATTTTCATAATGTGTGAACCTAATTATAGCAAGTGATTTGTGTATGGCTTTACTCTGTTCCATACTGCATTCCATTTAAAATTTGGTGTTTCAAACTCACGTAAATGAGAGAAATTGCTTCCAAAATAATAATTTTGAAAATATCTGTTCTCAAACTGTATACCAAAATTGATATTTCTATGGGCACTTAACAAGTAATTGATCACTCAAATTTAATATATAATGTAAACTGTAATGTGTCCTAGTGAATGTTTTTCATATATGCTTTATGTATGTAAATATATGCATTGCATGCCCTCCCTGTGGTACTTCTGTATGCAGTTGGTGTGGTGTTGGACTTGTGAAAGACATAAAAGTTAAGAAGTTAGAAAAAAAAGAAAACAACACAAAAGACACACAATTGCCGGAAAATACTGTTTGCTCTTTTTAAAGCGGGCTACGCCTCTCACCCTCACTCAATATTGCACCAATATTACACCATTGCAAGGACTAAGCATCGAAGATAATCCACAAGAAACCTGCACGTTTTAAGGGCATGAGAAATTTTAAAAGGGAAAAAATATCCATGTTCAGCTTTTTAATGTTCATTACACAGTAAACAATAATGAACAATGTGTTTTGAAATGAAACTTTTATCATCAATAGTTTTTCAATTATGACCTTGAGATTTTAACACATTTTGTGGACACCTGCCTGTACAGGGACAAATGGTGACTCTTTCTTTGCAGGCCTATGAAATAAAATTTTACGTTGTTAATGTTTATCATACTATAAATAATAAAATAAACTATTTTTAAATGAACTTTTTATACCTTATTAGGTTTTTGTTTTCATTTCTTGTTTTGTTGTTTTTTGTTATTAATGATTTATCGAGAAGCTTTTGTATTGATTGGCAGGAAATTTCAGGAATCAGTGGTTTTCAACATTTAGAATGCAGGTAAAATGAAGAACTGAACAGCAATGAACATTTTGAGGCAATGTCTTCTAGATGATTATGGTTCTTTTGACCGTTCTATTGTTTTACGTTCAGCTACATGGCACGCTGGTAGTTGTAAAAATTTCATTGATTGCTTCATAACAAATGTTTTAATTAATCTATGTATTTCAAATCAGGCTATATCGTATAAGATTATTAGCTACACAACAAGGTGGGGTGTGTAAAAATTGAAATAATAGAAGGGGAAAATCTTGAGTCTCAACTATGTAGTTTCTATGTTGATTTAATAAAAAGGTTACTTTTATTTGTGATCAATTATATATATTCTCCAATAGCACTGCGGATTTAATAGGTCTACAAACACTTTGATGCAGTTATTGTGTAAAAAAGGTTTTTTCATACAAAATATTTCTCCTTTAAACATGTTACATGATTTTGTGAATTTGAATAATGAATTACTTTACCTTGTCGATGTTTTCCATGTTAAACTATATTGGAAATGTGGATTGTGGATATTTGAAGGTAAAATTAGAAGTATGGGTACAAAGTGTGGTGGCACAAACCTCCAAAAGAAAGAAATTAAAGGAGAACGTATTAAATAATATAGTTTACAGAACAACTAGTTGACGAAGATTAGATTTATTGTGGAATGCTTTGTCAATATCACAATAAACTAAATAGTCATTAGTTGACATGAAATTATCAGGACTAAAACTAGAAAATTATTTCACTTTAAAAATCTTAAAACTTAACTAGGTCATTCCACTTTAGTCTGAATTCTGGCCATTAACATGAATAAAATCGACCACTTTCTATTATTAAATCATACAAATATTTTAGTATAGTTACATTGTTTAAAAAAATATGCAGAAACTCATGAGTAGAATTTATAGAGCATGTTATAAAATGGAACAAAACCCGAATGAAACATACTAATAGAGCATACATATAACTAAAATCCAAAAACATGATAAGATACCTATTGTACATTTAATAGGTTATAAAAATACATAAATTTTACAAATCACGAACGCTTTAAAATTACTTTTCACTAAAAATGCAGTAAGAAATGCAGTAAGAAAATAAAATACAGAATGAATTAAATCTCAGAAAAATGGCCAATTCAACTGGAATATTCAGCGGTACGTACGCATAAAAGACCGCCATGTTAACACTTTCTTTCTTATAAACAGAGGGTCATAAAAGTTCCTTGTGCTTCCCTTTACATACAGTTTGTCCTTGGAGGTCACGATCATTCCGCGGCAAAGTTTTTGTACCACACTCCACACTGCTCGGGTCCGACATGATGGAGAGTGCACTTGTACTGACAGCTATCGCCGTGGTCTTCAGCGAGGTGATTTTCCAACCTTCGTGCCGACATCGACTTTGCCTGTGGCCCGCAATAAAGACACGTCATTTTCCCCATCTTCTTTTTTATGGTTCGTATTCCGTTCTCGTAAAATTTCGTCTCTCTGTCCTAGTTACCGCAATGAAATTGATTTCATGCTGCGTGTATTTATATATTAATGGCTGGTTGGAGACCCGCGTTTACTTCTCTTGGTGAGTTGGCATTTGCATGGAGCACAGGTGTCCTAGACGAACTGTGCTGGTTTGAGTGAAATACTCGCCCTGAACTGAAATTCTATCAATATTGAATACAACGGATTTGTAGTGACCTATACCGAAATCCATTCCGTATAAGCTTTCCACAATGGTCCCAATGTGGGGTGCAGAATTTCCCAACATGGAACTTTGGTTGAATTCAAAAGTTGCAACAGCCACAAAATATACAATTGACGTATCAATAAAAAGACACTACATCTCATTTCTTCGACATTTGTGCGTGTCATGAGCACCATGTGTTTAAATAGGTTCTATATAAACAACAACAAACAAATATACAGTTTATTAATTTAAACCAATACTTGTACGTTTGCTCCTGCTGTTTGGCCCCTCCCCCTTCTGATCGTTACATGCAAGGAGAGAATGTTGTTCCATACACTTGGGAGGTTATATCGTCCACCATCTCTATTGAGTGAACGGTTCAATGCTCCAATAAAAATGGCTTTCTGAATGGCTCTGAAACAATCTGTCGTAATGTGAAAGTATATCTGGGCCATGGAGAGCATTATGTTCCCATTACCATAGACACTAATGTTTTTTCATTAGTTTTTTAATATAAGATGCTAAGTCAGATGATGTTAACTATAACTTGGTTAAGATATATTCATGGTGCAAGCTGTCAGTGCAATGAGTGTGCCAACAATATGTATTTGGTTGCATTCAATTTCACTAAATAAAAGTGGTCATAGGCACTTTCGCAGATTATCACCGCTGAAACGCCTACTTGATGCTTCATGGTGAGTTGAGAAAGACAGATAATATTGGACCACGATGGAACCGATACATATCATTGTGGTAAGTTGGTGACTACAAGTGAATGATGGGAATAACATGGGGACAAACACAAACCATTCCAGGGGACCATACTGTGTTTGCAGGGGTTTCCTGCGGGAGCATCCTACTTGTGGTGCGTCCAGTGAAATGGGAGTGTTGAAAGAAGAAAAATGACGTAGAACTTAAATTTATTATTTTCATCTTTCACAACACTAACGAATTTTAAACGTTTGACAGTTTCGTCTGCTGCTGCAGACATTTTCAAAAGCAAGTCGCTGACGAAACTGTCAAACGTTTATAAATTCTTTAGTGTTATGAAAGATGTAAATAATAAATTTACTTAATTACCATGGAAGTTCCCGTCGGTGCGATGCCCCAACCTGGGCCCTTGCCGACTATTTAGCCAGATCCAGATCCAGACCAACACGATGAACTCATTTAAGGACTGACGTAGAACGTTGCGACGTACGTTATATACATAAATTCAGTATTCAAGTACATATTTTCCAGTATTATATGTAGTACTTCCTGTACAACTAAAAACATTGAAATTTTGTTAAAGTAAAATTATCAAAAACTAGTTGGTGCGTTGTTCTGAATGAGTATTTTACGTATCTTATTGTAAACATCTTAAATGAGTTATTGATTATGCATGGTTTTAATTTGGCCGTTTATAATAAACTTTGAGATTAAACTAGCCCAGATTTTTTGGCAAATATGAAAATCAAAACTGGGTCAGTGACACTGACAGTGTCTCTAATCAGAGACAGAGTGATATTCCATCTCTGATCGGATGCCTGTCGCTTGAACAGGATGCCTCAAAGTCTGCCATAGTAGAAAATCCCTAGAGAGTCAGTCCCTGACATAGAACTACTAGATCCTCGGGTGAGTGGGGCTCTCAGCTCTACATGTAGGGCCAGGGGGTACCTTACTCCCTAAAATGGTAAGAGTGTGCTTCCGAGGTTATGAAATATTGCCACTGCCAAAGATATCAGACCATATTTAAAATCAATATATATCATAAAATAACTTCCTGATAATTACAGTTACTAGTCTAGTGGTGATGAGTCAAATGTAAAATGTTGAATGTACTGAAATGTGCCCGTTGAGCTGATCAGACAGTTATTTTAACAGAAGTGAACAATGCATGACGAGATGGCACAAGCGTGGAGCAGAACCAGAGTAAACACCAGGCGCACACTTTTGCAGCTCACTTTGTTTCTAGGTTTGTTTTGCATTTTCATTTTTATTCAAAAATCTCTCACATGTCTTGTAGCAAGCATATTTCTAACGTTTTAATGTGGCTGAAGACAGTTTAAATATCTACATTTTGTATCTTGCTTCCATTGAGAGCTGCAACTTTACAAAATGAAGGAGAAAATTATCTAAATTTCATTTTCATTTTAAATGTAGGAATAATTTGTTTTCACAGCTTACAGATATTATTCAAGTGATCTAGTTAAAACTCAAAGTACAAAAAAGAAAGAAATTATAATAATGAAATTAATACAAAGACAAAACAAATTCAATTTTTTCATGCCTCTAAATAGGAGGGAACAAGAAATATGAGACATTCTGAAGAAACCATGTTGATATTTGAATGACATAGTATAAGGAAATATTACTGTGTATTTTGCAGTGCTTCATCCAGCATTCTCGGACGGTGTTACGCTGACTGTCCAGACGACGGATCAGCTGACCGCTAAAAAGGGGAACAGTCTGCTGGTGCCGTGTTCATTCACTGTCAACCCTCCTCGCAAGGGTATGTTTAGCTTCTGTACACCTCGAATTGAATTAATTCCAATTGACAACTAAAATTAATAGTAACAACAGAGACTGTGATATTGACCTATAGACTTGGAGAAAGAATCCTCTAATGTCAGTAACAATACTGTTTTGCCATTGACTTAATGTTCTATCATTGGATGTATGTTTCTTCCATGCACATGGGCACTAGTAAGTGTCAAGGCCTGAGTTATTGCAGTGTTATGAGATTATAATTGTCATGTGTGATGGAAATTTGTACACCTATTAATTTTCGTGGCTCTCATGTTAACATCAATCAAAATCGTATTTCAGATGTAGATTATTATTTGAGGTGGGCAAAGTACGCAGCCAGTTTCCCAGGTTATAAATATTACCTCTACAGCTATAATGGGAAAAATGGAAAGCTTGATGAATCTGTACAGGCAAAAGGAAGGTGAGAAAACTTTCAAGAAATCTAAATTATCTAAGAAGCATTGTTTCTGTCACTCTGAACATGATTCTTCAATACCATGGATATACGAAACATGATACCTACATTATGCGTTCTTGCCTATTGAGTTTACTCATCAGCTTTTATTAGCTTCAATGCAATATTTCACATATTGTGGGAATCCTGATGATGTTATATGTATATCATTTCCTTAAAAAGTACTTATATTTCAGTTACAAAAGAATGAAGCAAGATTTGTATATAGAGAGCTTTGATGAGGAAGATGCTGGCAAAGTTTGTTGTGAAATCTTTTTATTGGACAACCAGACTCTGTCAGGTATTGAAGGATACAGTTGCACACAGGTCACTTTTGTAGGTTAGTCATATTCACAGTTCATAATGATTAAAACTGCCTTTATAAACATAATTGAGAGGTGTAACGACTTGTCTGATGTAAATATATAGATAAATGATTCTAGAAATTCCATATATACTTTTTGATGGTTAATCATGACACTATCATTGAATTCTGTCTATCAGTTTTGAACATTAGAAAAAAAAGACTTTATGCTAACAGAATAATAGTACTGATATGTTTATTGCAGATTTTCCAAAAGATGCTTGGAAAATAAAAGACTCAAGTGGTACCTCCATAATTGATACAAACTATGTGGTTCAGGGTGAAAAGTCTCCAATAAAGTTAGCAATATCTATCAGTTACCATGAGATATATCCGGCTTGTAACCTCGCACTCTATAAAGGGAAAAAAGGTGCTTCTCAAATACTGGTAGATAAACAATCGGAAAAGGAAGTTACAGAAGCGACTGTAAAATATGGTGTGGAACAAGTAGACGTTAAAGTGTTTCCCATGTATAGAAGATATTCCCTTCAGTTGACCACTATAAGGTAAATATGGTTTTGTCGTGGTTCAACTCCTTTTTTTAGTACATGGTTGATGAGCAAGTAAGAATTGTAACAAATTTTTTGATTTCTTAATTTTTCAAATTTTTTATGTTTGTCATCTTTTCCTGGCATTTTTTCTGGTGATTTGCAGTGTACAGGACTTCCATCAGAGTGGTGAAATTGTGAATTTCACCACTAGACAGACAATAACAGTGCTTTTTGACATATGAAAGATTCTACAACTGTAGTAGTATACTGATATATTGAATGATAAACTCTGATTCAAAAGCATAAAAACAGGGCCGTACTTATACAGATAAAACCTGTTATATTTGGGACAATTCTATTACTAGTATTACGTGAATCCTGATAGAAGTGGATAGAATATTTAGAACAACCATTTTTAAAATAAAGTAACAGAATTTGATTGCAAAGAGCTAAACAATTTTTTTTTAATAGAAGCGCATTCTTAAAACCTGCACATCTTACGTAACATACCTTGTTTTGAAATTGGTGGTCCCATAGGACAACCACGCACCAATCTTTTGTTGTCTAGGACAATGGGAGCCCTGATGAAGTGACAAATACCAGCACAAGTTGTTTTGCATTTGCAGGTCTATAGCGTGTGGCACCAAAGAGCCGCTGGAAAACTGGTTCGTGGCCAGACTAGAAAACTGCAGTCTCGCCCAGCCTCGCTTTGAGACAGAGAAATACTTCTACGTCAACTGTATAGGTGCAGCACTGAAATTACTATTTCGTTATAAAGCTCAATATTATCGCCATTTTCATAAAAAGTAAATTTGCCCAACATTGACAATTATGTTTACTTCTTAAGGACTTGAATGAGAGGACAAGTAAATGTAAAAAGGTGCAATTCTCAATCATAGTTCTAAATTTATGCAAAATGTGCAAGGCAAGGAAATTCATTTTAATATGTAATATAGTTTTCATTTAATATATTTGTGATTTTAGACAAGGGGATGCCTCATAAAATCACTTGAATTTGATAATTTATTTGGATCCATTCCTATTCAAACTCTATTCACCTATATTTTTAGTTCCTTCTGTTGAGCATCTACAGATGGATATGGGAACAACACCTAGTGAATCAGAGGTAAAAATGCTTATTTACGCATCTATATTGCAACGAAAGGTCTGAAAATGCTAGCTGCATCATAATGGCCCTAAGCCTATGTTAAATTTATTACCGTATCCTGTGCATTAAAGCGCCCTGCTCTTGCACTTAGGAGTTGCTTTCATTTTTATAATAAGACCTTTAGAGAACAAATACATTTTTCACAGAAAGAAAGAAAACAATACAAGCTTATGAAAGTTATTCATTTTTTGTCAAAAACCCTTGTCAATATATCAAGGAGGATGCTTCAGCATCGAAACGTTAATATGGCAATTTTTACAATTTTTGATTCATGTCACACTCACAACAGCAGATATGAGACGAGAATAAAAACTATTACGAAATCAATTGTACTGACTAGCAAATGGAGAAGGAGGCAGACCTGTCCAACCTATATGCTAGCCTAATCGGAGTCTTCACCATATGTGGGATTGGAATCGCAATCATTCTCGTCGCCGCGTGGATCATACACAAGAACAAGAAAAAAGGTAAATGCTTAAAAATATTTTATTTTTCTATTTTCAAAGTTAAGTTATTAACATCAATAAAAAACAGTAAATGTATACCTTCTTTTTTTAAAAGTTAGGTTATCAACAGTTCAAAATGTTCTAAGTTAGTAAAATAGCCGTTTGGACGCATAACGTCATTTTTAAAAGATGAAGAAATATTTTATGTTTGTTTGAAAATTAATTTAATCAAAAATATTATATTGTGATGTCATTGCAAAATTACAAATATAACATCATTGTTCAGTAAGATATCAAAGCACAAAATAAAATTTTAAAATCCTTATCTAAAGCATCCACTGTGCCTCCAACAACTCATTATTCTACAAGCCTGTCTACTAAATCTCTTGAAAAATCAAACTATCAAGTGAATATCTTCAGAACTATAGTGCCAAAATATTGAATTATATCCTGGAGAACTCATTTGTAAAGAAGCGAAATGATTTCTTTATAAACTATTTGCATATATGTCACTTTCTCAAATTCATAAACATGTTCAAAAAAGTTCTTTTTTTCCTAAGGTCTTAGATATAATGTAGATTTATCTTTAGTTAGAATTCTATTGTACTTGTATCTCAATCAGGTTTTTTGTGCAAGAGAAGGTAATATTCTCTCTAAGAATTTAAAAATTTCCAACCGAGTTCGACAGGGTGGTGTACTGTCGCCTATTCTTCTTACTTTGTACATGGATGACTGAAGTGTTTTTTTTAAATCGTGCGAGTATCGGATGTGATATGAATGGTATTAACGAACCATTTAATGTATGCAGATGATACTTGCCATGAGGCTCCATCACCTGTTGCCCTTTAGAAACTAATTCAAATATCTAGTTAAGTCTAAGTCTATAAGCAAAAGATACCAGTATCGCGTATAACGGAAAAAAATCCAAATTACTCTGTTATAAACCAAAACATCTGTTTAAACTTTACATACCTTCCATTTATCTAAATGGTCATCCTATTGAGCATGTTTGACCAAAGCAATGTACATAGAGTGCGACTCCTGTCATTTGTCACTCACATGATGTTCTGATTGATCGCAAGTCGTCGTCGTAACAAAGAATGTTTGATTCCCACCTCGTTCCCTTCCCAGTGCATCCCGTAGACAGCGAGGACAGTGAGATTCCGGTGGAGCGGAGAAACACGCCGTCCGAGGAGTACATAACATCCACGTGGAGCTCCGACAGTCCCAGCACCGACTACAACGTGGCGCTTGCTCAGCATCGCGCCAAGTACGAGGTACGACATCGCCGGTTTTCACGGCTCGATCACTCACACCGCCTTTGCAAGTCCATGTTCATATCAACCCGTGGCCCAGTTGTCTCTTTTACGCTCAGCATCGTGCCAAGTACGAGGTACGATATTCTCATCACTTTGCCGCTCATTCTCGATTCTGATTGGTTAAGAGCCGTGCAGGATATGAGTGTATCACTACTTTGCCGAGATGATCTCACTACTTTGGGAATGGGCAAGCTAAGACTATCCATCGTCGGTTTTCACGGCGTGATCACTCACAGGGCCTTTGCAAGTCCATGTTCATATCAACCCATGGTGGGCCAAGTTGTCTCTTTTACGTGTAAAAATATATTTGGGTTAGACTTATATGTCAAAAACAAAATCAATGCTCGTTTTTTCTTACCCTACAATGTAAAATCGTACGTCTGGTGTTCGATATCTTGACTGAACATTTCGGTTGTGATTGGTTGGGTTTTTAGGTCAAGTTCAGATATTAGGGTTGTTGTATCACGGCTATATACTGCGTATATAGTCATGAGATACGACAGTGGAGGTGTGAACATTACACAGATTTCATTTAGTAAAGATTTCTTAGGATCTGGATTCATCATACTGAAAGGGGAAAAACGTACTCAGTTGTTTGTTCGTCTTGAAGTTTTGGAAGACATTCTTCCTGCATCAGGCTTTGATGACAAGACCAAGGTGCGTAACAACATCCGGAACACTTTGTCATAGAAGTCTGATGCAGGAAGAATCTGACTAGGTTCTTCATCTTTCTGTACTACGGAGATTCTTGTACCAGCAGAGTACCAAAATCCTTTTTTTTAATGATTTTTTTTGTACTTGCTCCTACTTAAAGTATATTAAAATGATATATTTGCAGCTAACTTACAACATGACATCTGCTCAAGTATTTCAGCCCATAAATAATATATTTAAGTTACTACACATTGTGTACAGAATCACTTAACCTCAAAGTAGTTATTCTTAAAAATCCATAATATTCACAATTTTACCATATAGATTTTTTCTACATATATATATTTTTTAAAACCTATAGATATTCCATCAAAATTAATCTCTGTTACCAGGTGCAAGGTGAACACACAGATGATAAGCCCGCCACGCAGGATATAAATGCCAACTTAGCCGCTTTTATAGCTCTCCAAAAACAAAAGGCTGCGTTACGGGATCCACCAATCATCTATAAAGCTAGCAAGTCCTCGCTGAAGAAGCGGTCTGGCGAGGAGCGGGCAGTGAACTATAAAGCATCGGACAATGCAGATCCACAAGCAGACAGTGTAGAGACTCTGCCAAAAGATCACAATGCTGCGCTGCCGCCGCTGCTGCATTCAAATGTTAAACCTTCTGAAGATAGTCTCATCAATGTGAAACATTCCGAGAGCCTCGCGTTACCGGGCAAGGTGGAGTATGCCCACGATTTCCGCCACGACTCCGATGAGAAGCTCAATGTGACCGCAGCAGAAACAGCAGCGACACCAATCGTATCGCGAGAGAGCGGGGTTTGTCCCCCGCATTTCAACGTGTCTATCGGCAGTTTGGGGTCAGACGCGACGCCGGCACCAACGCCGGGGTCGTCCCTCGCAAATGCCATCATCCTGCGCTCAATAAAAGGTAAGTGAATGCTTGATAAGAATGTGCAGTAGGGACAGTCTTTTATTTAGTCACTAGTCCACTCGTCCAAACTAGTATAAATTGTGGACGACAAGCGCTCCATAAAAGGTAAGTAAAAACATATTATCAGTCTTGCACGTTTAACATTCCAGATTACTATCCTTGAATGTGTTCATCGTGTTGGAATCCATAAATATTTACAAAGTTCATCTTGACACAACACAATAGAATCTTACATTGATTGACAGTTTCCACAACTACTGTTGCCATTTTCAAAATCTCTCTGCGCATGACAGAAGTCGTGCAGATTGACCTATCATGCGCATAGAGATTTTGAAAATGGCAACAGTAGTTGTTGAAACTGTCAATCAATGTAAGATTTTATTGTGTTGTGTCAAGATGAACTTTGTAAATAAATTCCAGATTACTGTTTTAAGATACAAATGTACCTTAGGAACAGTCTTTCATTTAGTCACTAGATCACTGGTCCAGACTAGTAGAAATTATGGAGGACTCGTGCTGAATTCAATTCACTTGTCCTGCATCCGAGTAGATGCTGACCCATAACATGTTTGGCAACTTGTCAGGATGAGTAACTTTTGGGGAGGACTAGTACCTTTTAAAAGTTAGTAGCCCTGCTGAAAAGTAACTATTGAGGCCTTAATTGGTAGACTGAGGAATCTATCCAAAATGCTTATGGGATTTAAGTTCAAGACCTATCAATGTTTATGGTTTGTGAGGGTCAATCATACAGGGTCAGGATTAGGTGGAAAAGTGCTACTCGTCAGCAGGACGAGTAACCCTCAAATATTTACTCGTCCTGCGAAAAAATGTACTCGTCCTCCTTGCACAAAGCTCTATATTTGTATGCCAAATTGACTAGAATTGCTACTTGTCAAAAGGATGAGTTGCTATAATATTTTACTCATCCTCCACAAGTTTTTACTAGTCAATACGAGCGGACGAGTGGCTTATCCTGACCCTGATTGTCAATGTCACACCTGGCCAGTTTCTATATTGTGTCTGTAGCACAATAGGGATGTATGTTTGACACTATACTGAAAATCCTCAACAATGGAGGGGTGAACAACGGAAATATGAGGAAGGCGGGCCTGGCGCGTATATTTATTCAAAACTGTCTATCACACGTTTATTTGAGGTGTGGCTCTAACATGAACCTTACGCTAAAATACAGAATTACGGTATGATATCACGATTTCATCCACATTACACCACTTAGTCTTGTGTAAGGGCTTTATTTTATTTTAAGCAATATAAATTTACACATTACACATTTAGAACATTAATATTATGCACCTATTTTGTAAAGAAGCTTGGTAAGTTCAACACTTTTTATGAAATTATAAACCACATTTTTTTCCATGTTCAGAAGAAGAAAAATGAGACATAAACCCTGAGTACAGCTGGTATCCGAAGACATGCAGAGAGAAATGCATAGCCGAGGGTCAAGACAATGGTACAAGATTCAGAGTATGATCAGGGTCTACAGATTTGGAAGTTTGTAAGATTTGCAGATAGTTTGTGCACTTAAAAGTTTCCTAAATGATCTATATTATAGACAATCATGTATAAGGTTGGTCAATGATAAACCTGACAAACAGTAGACAAATATACACGGGCTACTTCGAAACAGAAAAAGTAATCATCCACAAAAGAGTTTATTGTTAAAGAACACAAAATTTAATAGCCAGGAAATAAGTCAATTTATAGTGTGTGTAGTACATTGTATTTATGACATATTATCTAATAATGATATCCACCTTCCGTTTGTGTTACATTCTTAGAGGCGTTATTCAGAGTAGTTTCTATATTATATTTATCCTGCGTTTCTAGATATTTATGGAACTCATTGAAAGAGAGGTTTTATTTTCCTACAGATTTATGGTAAATGTGTTGGTACCAAAATATGTGATAGTAGGTACTTAACTGTGATTATTAGTTATTGTCAATGCAATCCCTAAATTCCTTTCGACAAATTTTGTGAAGAATTGCAATGTTACAAAAAATATTTGTCTTAGTTTTGCACATTTAAAAAAGAAATCTAATGTAGTATTTGGTCTACAATTCGCATTGTGAAAATTTAGTTGTAGATTCAGCAATCATAAAAATTCTATAACTATTTTTTTAGTAATTAGATATTTAGCCAAGTTAGGTGCGTGAGACAGAAGTTTGCAAGTTGGAGTGTTGTGTGCATTGGTGTTATTATTGAAGTCTTGAAGACAGACTTCTTCCATTTAAAGACTCTTTGGTGATCTTATTGGATTAAAAACACTTTGTAATAATATATGTACAATACTATTAGAAGCAGATGTATTGGATATGTGTATATTTATTGATTAATAAATTGTATGTAATAAATACTGTACTGTATAATACTTCAAATGTTTCTGTACATTACACATCCATTAGTTATTACTGCATTTTGAAGCCCAGACGTTTACTTTCAAAATATGCCTTGTATAGGCATTTCATTGAAGGAGCCGTCTATTTAAATAGCTGAATCTTGATTTAAGAAACATCTCCCACACACGAAGTGTTTCACACGAACGGCAAATGTTCACTAAATAAAAATGTTGCCGTTGGTCATGATTGGCATGGAATACGTCTTTCTACAATGTTGCATACGGTTATAGGAGGGAGGCATTTATCGATTTAACAATGTGTGACCCGGCGTTTGATGGGAGGCTAAAATTGGGCAGAGGCTACAAAGCACGGAAATACGGTATGTCTTTGAAATAATCGCACCCTCTATTGTATGGGTAGTAATGGAAAACAAAAAATATAAGCGAACAAGAAAATCCAACAAAATTTTCTTTGCTACAATAGTATATTGCATTAACAAAAGTAAAGTCCATATTTTTTATTCATTTTTATTCTAAAATTTACCATAACGCATTTAAATAAAACATTTCAAACATACATGTAATTTATGTACGCTAAAGTTAACTTGTAATATAAAATACCATGTAATGCCCACAAGTACAATGTATCTGTATGAGATCAAGGAGGTTCATCGGTGCCATTCATGGCATCGTATATCATTTTGTAACAATAAATCTCCGCTTCATTTAAGGTATAACAGAAATGTCAATGTGGCAGCTTTACTCAAATAATTAGCATAAACCAAGGCAATCGACATTAAAAGAAAATGGGTTGTTGCAGGTTTTCTTTTTGAATTCTGTAAAGAATATATCAAATACTGTATAATTTTGAATTAATATTCCACTGTACATCAGCAGCTTTCATTACATAGGACAAATATTTCAAGATAGCCGCTATTCAAATGGTTAAAAGATTAATTCAAGGATTTCAGAAAGTATGTATTACATAGTCAAAGTCACCACCGTGCATATTAACATCTATGACTTTGTTGGAGCTGCATATCACTATACTTTAGAAGTGTCACATTGATATTTATGACAAAATATCTCGTAAAACATGCAGATGAAGACCACTGGAATAAGCACACATCATCCGAAACCATCATTAATGTTTTCATGCCACATTGGCTGTATATACACTTTTCTACATTTTAATTCAAAATTACATACCTAAGTAAAACCATGCACACTTCATACAACACATCAGACTTGTTCAGCAAAATCATGCACACCACGAAATCAACACTACATTTATATTCTTCATGTACTATGGTGAAATACAAACCACAAAGCCACTTTTAAACGAACCACACAAAAACACATTGAAGATCATATTCTGTCAGTTACGGTGGCCTCTGCTGAATAATGCTTTAAAAGAGAAGTTTTATTCATAAAAAACTCGCATTTTGGATGACCTCACATTGAAGAATAAATATCTGACTTAGTCTCAAGTTTAATAAATACAATGTATTTCCAATCCTAGGGAAAACAACATCTGACAGCACATATTAAACAGATTCATTGGATTTCTTACTATAAACTAATACATATTATTTTGGAGACAAATCCTTTATACTTGCATTCGGAGAAAAAAAAGTCAAGGAGAAAATATTTAACCTTCAAAAAGCAAGTATAAAGGCTTTATCTCAAAATTAATATGTTTTAGACTATCTTACTATATTTCGTACATAATAGGATGGTTAACATTAAACATTACCTTTAGGGATGATGTACATTTTTTCACGCTTCATAAAATAGAGGGCGTTTTAGTAAAGTTTCTGATACTACATTTTTTGTGGGTCGAAGATTTTTTTGTTAGCGCTAAAAGTTTTCATATCAGAATTCCACTATTTAAAAAAGACAATGGAGCATCACAAAAATGTACATCATCCCTTAATTAGTCTAAATTAAAATCTAAGAATGACAATCCAAAATAAATCCATAAATTCCTCATGACAAACCACACCCATGCAGCATAAAGATCACTGTCGTAAATTCCTCCATATATTTGATTTTTAATGTACACTACATGTCAGTGGAAAATACAATAAACATACTAGCAATATACAACATAATTTCCACATCTTACCCTTTTAGTTTCACTTTAGCATAAATACAAGGTAACTCATAAACATCTACTAGTAACTCACAAATGATCCTGGCTCATAAAATTAAAATAAATTCTCATTACAATGTATGTATGTACATTAGAATTTTAATCTTAGTTATGTTACTCTCATTGAAATTGAGGTCTGTGGAATATGAAAAGCTTAAACTAAAAATTAAGAAAATTATATTGTTTTTCTAACCTTAAACTCAGTGGGAAGAAAGACAAACATAATATCCAACCAACTGCAACTTACCTAATACATACAATATTGATAAAATAAACTCCGACAGCACAGTCATAATCATTCAATCTTTGTTTTAAAAAAATAGTCGTCACAATGCAGTTTATGAAACTGATGAACATTTGCTCCTGGACCAGCTTAGTTTGCAGTTTGCCAAGTAGATCGAACCATCTGATTAAAATCAACTGGCACTGGGCTATCGGTTGGGCCATATTTCAATTTCATACCCTGCAAGATGACGAATCACATCTCTCCCACCAAAGACAATGAAAATTCTGATTATCCTTTAAGTCAATGTGGCTCGCCAACTACTGTAGGACCTATCTTATTTGGACACTGTCAAGAGAAGTCAAAAGGCTGTACACAATAGTTGTCTTAACCAAATAAGACATTCATGTTGTAAAAGAAATATTGGGAAAGGCAGAAGAGTATTGTTTACACGAGGCAGGTCTCATTGAAAGGGATACATCCACATGGACAGGTTCCATTACTCATCTACAAGTCTCAATCATACTACTACCAAACTTTCTTCACATTTCATCCTGATCACAATAGCACCAGAAATAGTATGTACAGTACTGACTATATTCTATCTGTCACATTGAGTTGTCTGTTTCTATCACTCTGTCCTGGCCGCGGTGTCGGTCCCACCGGCGGGTCCTGTAGTGGCGGGTACGTAGAGAAAGTGCACCTGCTCCGTGTGGTGGTCAGCCAGCTGAGCTGAGTAGTCCTCTCTCTGGCAGAGACGCCGCTTGCTCCCGCCGATCGAACAGCCATGTCGCAGCTGTCAGGGGAAACGGTCGGCTCAGTAAATGTGTGATTGTGATGGTTTGTTGTCTTGATCCAAGTATTTTGTTTTCATGACTTTACATTTTACAATAGAGATTCAGGAATCACGAGGCTTGTTAGGTTTTGCTTTTCATTTAAGTGTTAACAGAAACTACATTTTACAAAGAAGTCCAAATATCATTAATCTTGCAACTGTAAGATTATTGTATGCTGACTATAAAAGCAGTTTCAATTGTACTATAAATATAAATTTATTTTTATTAATATTATTATTATTAATATTTTTTTCATTTATGCTGAGGATGTGTCCATGACACAAAATATATCCAATAAATCTTTGATTTAAAATAATGTCTATGTAACATTCGAGATGACTGTTTTCACCTGAGTTGCTGCGTAGCGCATACTGACCTGGTGTTTGGGTGTGAGGCAAGTGACGCGTCGCTTGAGATGCCCAGGAGTGTGGGCCGTGTGGTGTGGTGGGGAGGCCAGAGACTGGTGGGGGGCCAGACGCACAGTCCTCACATGGGCCTGCTGGGCTGCCACAAACCTGCAACATCATATGTTCATCAAATAATTTCCTTTCACAGAACCATGTTTTTTAACCTTTCAGACGTTTCGCTGCATCACATGACTTACACAGTTGCTCGAACTGAGATTTGAACGCTAGTAGCAAAGTATAAAACATGTTTCTGTTAAAGGAAATTATTTGATTATGTCATTATCAGAACTCAATACATATTTTGTAGTGGCCTCCATTCAAGGATGAGAAATTATGTTTTGGTAGGGATGAGTGCTGATATGAGTGAGGCGTTTGTTATTTTAACCTAGCATTTATTTGAGCAGAGGCTTTGATATCGATAGGTCCTTATAGGCTATAAAAGCCAGAAATACAGTGAGCCTACTGACTGGCGTATGTCTTGGAGCGCGGGCTGGGATCGGCTTCCCACGGATGTCGCTGCCCGGAATGCCATAAGCACAGGGGACGTCTTGCCGCCGTCACATCGCCTCCTCTTGGGGCATGGCCACGTTCGCAGCTTCTTCACTGCAAACACAATGCACACTGTTAGTTTATTATTTTGGTATCATGATAGATTGGACATGTTGTGATATCCACCACCACACTTGGAGGCCGTGATTTTCAAGGGGTCGTGAGTTTGGTTCATATCTTCAGAAAAACTAACTGTTGATAACAGCAATATTGACCAACTGATAACACATGTCAGTTTGAAAGAAAATGTTTGTAAATGTGAACAAAAATATTGGGTGTTAGGGTGTGATCCCCTTTGGCTGCACATTCTGCAAGAGCCTTTAGCTATATAGTAATACCTAAGTCTTTAGTCTGAAGGATGTAATTATAATTTTATATGGAATCTAAAAAAATATTCTATATAAATGGTCATGGTTGTTTGGGGCATTTGACAAATTATATCGACAAATTAAATATTTTCACTTGAATGCAATCGATGCTTTTGGAGATCAATTCAAGTGAAACTTTATTGCATAGATATAAAGATAGTCCTTTGATTGGAGTATAACAAATAAATCTGAAAACAATAATCCCATAACAATGGTAAATAGTCATGTCAGATCCTGATCTATTTGACTTATGTTTTTGAAACCTTCATTGTCCACACAGTGGCTCAGAGCATTGGAATTGTCTGTGCACATTGACAAATTTGTAACAAATAATGTCTTTGTCCAGTGCTCAAGCAGTCAACTGGGAAACCAACCCTACAATTTAGCAGTGTTTGTCTTATGCCTTAATTATTGAAATATTGCTTTGCTTCATTATCATTTCCCTGCCAGTTATGTTTGGGAGACTTAAAAATGCGTATCATGTTTAAAGTTAATTAACTTAGAATCAACCTCTGCACTGCTGCAAGTCTAACCAAAAACACACCAAAACAAAAGCACGTGGCCGACGAACACATAATAATCAGAACTTGCATTAAATTCTACTTCCCAATGATATTGTTCTCACCTGGTGGACACGCCGCCGAACATTGAGCACTCTTTTTCGCTTCAACCCCTTTCTTTACACGCACCATTTTCATTGCTCACAGCAGAATATCAAATGATAACACAAGCAGCTCTGTCTCACAAGGAAAGCAAAGTTTAAATGCCCGTTTGGTCTCGTGCAAAGTTTAAATGTCCGTTCAGTCTCGACTGGTTTGATACCGAATGTCCGGAATTGACCGGTCGTCTGCAGAGTTGATAGTGCAGCAGCTTATGACGTAATCCTTCTCGGTGGGTGCACGTGTACTTGACATTACATGGCGACCTCTTTATGAGGTCAGGTGTGTTTATGATCGGCGAATGCTTCACAATAAAGCTGTATATTATTATGGTACTATTATTTTAAATTAATAATCTTTATTTCAGATAAGCACATTCTCAAATGCATGTACAATTATGTACATAGTACACAGCGTAATTCTTGGTAAAAGTGCACCCCTATCAAAATGCACTAAAATATAATACAAAAATAAAACCCATTGATTTATGAGGTGGTGACGGGTACTAGCATTGTCTCAGTTTGTATTCCTGTTAAAATTGTAAACCCTTATAGGACGGTACAATATATTTATTAAGAAGGCAGGGGGGGGGGGCGATGTATATCGTAAATTTTGTTTGTAACATAAGTCTTTTCCAATTCTGGTGTGATTGGGGGAAAAAACTGCTGTCCCATGACCTCTATTTATATAAAAAGTGTGTGCCCCATGAATGTTAAACATGTTTTCTGTAAAAAAAAAGTGGGTACCGGTGTTCGGGACTTCCCCTTCCAGAAAAATGGATGTTCAAATCATGGTCGCAATCTAAATTGAGATGTCAATAGTTTTAAAAATGAAAAAAAAAAAGTTAAAACAGTTAAAACTTATGGTAACATTAATCGTGATCTTATTTTTGAGGATGAAATAGACGTATGGGGGGCTGAAAAATCTCTAGGCACCCCTTGTTCGTGGTTTTTTTTTCATTAAATCCGTATGCGTGAACCATTATAAGAAATAACAAGACAGCCACAATATAACAAGCTATGTATATCTGTTTATTGAAACACAACAATTTTGGTCCATCTGATTGTAAAATGCCATAGCATCAATATGTAGAAATCACTATCATCTATTGTGTGCAACAAACCCTGAAATTGGTCAGATAACGCCCAGTCAGCTGCACCACATCCACGCTCACCAAAAACAGTGATCCTGCTTTAATATTGGTAACCATATTTTGAACCGTATTGTATATCTTTCTTACCGTGCAATGACTTAGGATTGACAACGAACTTATTGGTTCAAAAGTGTTTTTTATCAAACAAATTTGTGGATATTTTAATATGTATTGGATTCGTCGTTGCATGGTAAGAAAAACATGCAATATGAGGCCACATACGATCTCAGCACTGTTTTAACATACTTTGAATGACTCACACAGACAGCAGCCTGTATACGTAGGACAATTATAAAATAATAACCATCACGATTATTAGTCATTTAGAGCTCTCCATTCACACGCCACAATCATTCATAGTGAGAGAGGATTAAACTCTAAAACTGGTACACAAATATAACAGGCTGTGCTGTTGTAGATCTTATGATATCGTGGTAGTTTCATGTAGTGTATAATTTTCACATAGTGTAATTTTACCTTTCATTCATTCAAGGATTATTTTCATATTAAGTAAGATTGGATTCCTATTGGTTTACAGTACTTAATTGGACTCACTAAGATTTTGAAACAGCAACATCTCAAAATTTGATTGATAAATTATTTCTTTATCTTTATCAAACTAGAAAGGACAGTAACAAGATGTCAGGCATCTCCACCCAGTTACCCAATAACCATAGGAGAAAGCGGTGCCCCACCCAAACAACCCGGGCCCAACTTCACCCCTACACCCCTACAACTTGGTACTAGATAGTCGCTTTGGTCGCTCACTATAGGCTTTAATCCACATACATATTGTGCAATATGAAACAACTTTTAACAAATGCATTTAACGATAACCTTGAATAATCCCAGTCCACAACCGACCCTTACCATCCACGAGCACAAAGATTACCAAATTCAGTCTTGCGGGTAGACAAATTCTCCACGAAATATGTTAGACATTTCCCCACTATTGGGTCACTGAACTACCCATAGTTATTAGCTTTCTAAATTTGCTTCTTAGTCACACAGCAAAGACGTTGACAAGGATTGAGCTAGTTATGACATGGCGAGCATGAGAAGTACAGAGAACCTTTCTGTGCCAGAAGAGAGCAGAAGAGTAGAGAAGAGATCCATTAAGTGAAAGGGACCAACTCTATTGCGTGTAATTGAAGGCAAGACGACTTCAGGGTGGTTGTTAATAATTTTCTAAGAAAATGTTCTAGTGATAATGATTTGGTCGCTTATTGATCACGGTTAGATCATGGATTGGAAGTGCTATTGAAATGGCAATGGTCGCTTCAGGATGGGGAAAGTTTAGACACCATTCATACCTTAACATCCCGTTGATATGGAGTATCTGGTCAAGTTTTATGTACAATAACAATTAACAAACGAAAAAATAACAATTAACAATCGACATTAGCAAAGATTACATTTTCTGTAAAATCCATGATTTTCACCATCGTCGGTTTTCACGGCTTGATCACTCACACTGCCTTAAAGTCCTTGTTCATACCAACTGCGTATATAGTCGTGAGATATGACGATGGATTTTCACTGTCTACTGGCATTTTCACTAAATATTCATCACACTTCTAAATCTCCTAATTGTGCGAGCTTTTATTGACCTTGAAAATGATTAGTGTCTCCCTGCCATGTCAACTATAACTATATGCTATGCAGTATTCTCCAAAACAGTACTATAGCTCAGCAATAGCACAGTCCAGACAGCGACCATCCAGCCGTTCCCTCGCCGCGTGGCGCCCCCACTCATCGTTCCGTCCCCCCGGCTTCCCAGCGTGCACTCGCGGGAGCCGGGCATGAGGATCTCCACGGTGTAGTTGAGGTGGGAGGTGGTGAGGGCCGCGTGGGGAGGGCACGCCTAGAAGTGTGAACAGCAACACATTTTATATATTTGTGTAAACTTCACAAAAGTAAACATACAACTGCTTGCTAAATAAAGACTTAGAGCTTATTTGAGTCGTAGAATGTACAAAATATTCTATAAGATGGGTACATGTAAAAAATGTGCATGACCATGCAAAAATAAGTGTATATCCATATTTATCATACATGGATTTCTTGTGGAAAGGAACATAAAAATTCACACCAATCACAAAATCTCTATCTACATTATCCCTTTAATTTTCTTATTTATAATTGCCTACTTTTTGCTTTATTGATACTTTTTTTGTTGAGAAGGAGCCGTACCCACCTCTCTTGCTATCAAACATGAGAATAGGCAAGGGCAGGTCCAGGGGGGTTGCAGGGGGCACGCCCCCCCCATTTCCTCACCAAAATCCTTATTATTTTTAGGGTTTTGGCACGTATGCAATCGATCGAGCGTACAAAACCCATACCCCCTTTTCTGAAACCCTGGATCTGCCCTGTTTATTCTGGCGGCAAATAAATAATTGAAAATCAAAATACGCAAAAAATGTCTAATCGTCCATAACGTCACCATTTTAATCGTACTTTACTGTACAGTCATCAGTCGTCATGACGATCGAACGAACTTGCGTTTGTTTATGTCACAAGCATGACACAAACCACACAGATAAATACACCAGAATATGAATCATTTTTTTGTAAATTCTTGGGCTCCAGCAGCATGTGAGGGGTGTGTGTGGTGTGTATACTACTATGGTTTACACACACTGTACCATACACATTACTGCGACTACATAGAAAGGGTAACCAACAGACACCGATACCGGGAGGAGCCAGGATAGTTGTTTTAGGCTTAATTTATGTGCTCTAGAATATATCCTATTCATGTTAATGAAAGAAGCTGGCAGAATCCTATGCAACTACCCGGGTCCATGGTCATAGCCCTCTAGAAGTCCGTCATCTAGACTGTCGCAGTGAATGACGTACCGACTCCTTACTACCTTGCTACTTTACTAAATGTTCTGTGGATTAGGTGCATAGCATAGCGGTTTCATTCTTTTTGTTTCTGATTTATTGCTAATGTGTCCCAAACATAAACTAATTATTTCATTTGATTTAAATTTCGAGTGCATATACTCGTTATCAAAGATCCAAAAATATGGGAAAAATATATATAAATTATATTTTTTGATCTGTGATAAGGAATATATGTAGGCCTACTCGAAATTTAAATCAAAGAAAATAATTTTCTTTTGATAGTTTATGTTCGGGACATATTAGCAATAAATCAGAAACAAAAATAATGATACTTTGCTAAAGTTAAAGCATATCTTAACACGAACATTCTTACATGTAGGCCTAATTAAGTCATTAGACTTATGACTCCAAATCAGGTTAGGACTAAACAACATAGTCTCTGGTGGTAGAGTGGACTAGTGAGTTAGTCTGAACTGCTAGGCGATTTGCTGCCGTGTGGTCGTGGGTTCGAATCCCACCAGAGAATAAATATTAAACAAGCCATCTGATGTAACACATCATGAGATACACAGTACACGTTGGTTGATAATTTCGAGCCACGCAAACATTTGGTTACACGTAAAAGTCTCTAATCCGGTTATATACTCGAAGTCAGACCTGCATAGTCACATGTCAGGAGATCACAAAATCTACTCAGTGGCAAAACTTGTGTTCATAATATTGATCATATATGCTCTTTAGCAAGTAAGAGAGCACGCAAATATTGTATATAAATACATGGAAACATTTATGTGAATAAACTTTAGTCGGTGTGGCGATTATATGATTGTCAATAGATTGGCTAATGTCGTTTGTTGTACGAGTCCTGAATTATTGTAACTTTGACATACGAATCACAGAGCCTTCCAGCTGTCAGAAAACCCGGGATATGGATGGGATATGATGGAGTATTTTCTAGGATGTCACGTCATTTGATGTATTTTGATAAATTGTATAATATAAAAAAAGTTCACAACGGCCTCACTACTAGCACGCGTTCGTTATAATGATGTGCTGGATAGAGAGAAGCGGAATCTAATGGTGTTTTTCGACCCCATGTGTTTGACAATTACTCTGTTCATCAAAATGTTATTAACATAGAGGTGGTCTGTAGACATAAAAATGTTTGTATTATAAGAATGTGGTCTGTTTATTAATACTCTTATTAGAGAAGTGGGCTGTACATGAAAATGTATTCATTACAGAATTGGTCTGCTTATAAAATGTTCCTTACATAGGAGTGGTCTGATTATAGAGAATGTCTGTTTAAAGAGGACTGGGGACCATTAGCACTAGTCTGATGAGGATTAACTGATTATCGCATATTTCAATTGTCTTAATCCATCTATGTGACCGGATGCCATGGATTATCCATGTGTGTGTGGGGGGGGGGGAATGAGAACGTGCATACATACCACTTGCAGATGCGGGTTGAGAGGCCACATGTGTGTTTTGGTGAAATTTTGAAATACCCCCCTTTTCAGAAACCCTGGATCTGCCCTGACAGACACTGCTCCCCTGCTCACCTTGAGCAGCAGGGTGTACCACGTGTCCGCGCGGCGCAGCGAGCGGCCGCCCTCACACACCACCACCATGTCTCCCTCCACCTGGAAACTCACACAATATACAATACTGCAACACTAGAAATATTTGAGCACATTTTAATTTGCAATTTCGGGGGTTTAGTTCAAATGCGTAGACAATACATACCATTAAATCGTCAGCAAAAATTTGCAACAAGACTGAATTTGTTAAAATTCTCATTAAAATTCTAAAGTTTTCTGTGCTACTGCTGAGCCCAGAGCATTTAACTATAACTCTTTGCAATTTGTTTAATTTTAGACATCACAGATGGCCCCATTGTTGGTTATTAGTGGCTTATTACGTCCTATTCTGTGGTTGGAGACTTAAGTGGGAAAATTAAGATTTGAAATAGACTTTGAAGAATAATTTTATTCAATTCATTAAAAGATTTTCCCCACGTTTCGACACTTGAGTGTCCTCTTCACCGAAATACAAATTTTATAATAATCAAGAAATAGCCTATAAACGTTGGCAAAATCTTTCAATGAATTAAATACAATTATCCTTCAAAGTCTATTTCAAATCTTAAAATTCCAAATAAAGTCTCCAACCACAGAATAAGATGTAATATCCATCAATTATCAATCAAGTGAACAACACCAAACCCACCTCGTCTGTGCGGCATCCTGACCACGGTTCACTGACCGCCAGACTGACCGGTGCGTCTCGCGGTGCCTCATAAGGCGGCTGTGGGAAGGGGGTGGACGGGGCAGTGACCGGCGCACCCACAGCAGGGGGAGGCAGCAGGCACAGCCGGTTCAATAACTGGGGACCATACACAAGGAAGACTAATAATATTTGTTCGTTTGTTTTTTGTTTTGTTCTTTTTAGCCAAATCTGAATCATCTTTTTTTTGTTATTTATTATGTCAGAAGATTTCTGATCACGATATATGCTCTATATTGACATTCTTGTATTTAAAAATAAATCAATATTCTTACCAGTCTAAACATATTACACATCATATGAAAAAGGAACAATCAACACAGGAGCTATTTGCAAGTCTCTTATATTAAAGACCACATGGTAAAAACACTTTTGGAGACTCTCAAAGGTGTCTTGTGAATCTGAGTGAATATTCCGCAGCCATCCGTTTTTGATGATTATAGCAGAGGGAGGCCACGTGGTGTTGGTACATGGACCTCCAGAGGCAGGCTAGGTAGCCAACTGAGCCTCGTGGTTGTGGAGGGATCACACTAGCTATAGTCTTCAAACTAGGTGAGTTCTTTTACGTGCAAAGGTGTGGCTCTCCTCTACACGGGACACGCCTTTTAACGAGGCTTCCGAACCTCGGGCTTGGTGTCGCCACCGTCTTGTATGATATACTCGACAGCAGGGACACGCTTAAGACTACACATCTAATGGTAGCTGTCTTAATCAGCCCCCTCTGCAAATGTCCACGTGTCTGTCTGACCTCCTTCTCACCTGCTGCCTCGAGACGGGTTCCGGAAGCAGCTCCATCTGGAAGATGACGTCATTGGTAGGATTCCCCGACACAATATAGCTGCAGCAAAAGAGGCAGATGTATGTAATTTTATATTACTTGCATTCTGATATAATTGGCCATAATTTGGGTGTATTATTCAGTTGACAAGATACCAAGGCATTGAGAATTTTTGTTTTACCCATCCTAATGCCCATGTCATATGGTATCTTAATGGCCCTATCTACAATGGGGTCAGAGCTACATTCCACTCATCGGGCATGCTAGCTCTGTCTTTGCTCCCACTGGGTGTGATGAACTTGGGTGTGCTTCATGCCGGCAGAGACTATATGAGCCCATCGATTGAGAGAATGAATCCTCTAATATCAATATATATATTCTTTAATAAATACAGTCTAAAGGCAGTAATTAATATTGAAATTAATACGATTTGTAATCAGGTTTAACTATAAATGTGAGTCGAATTTACGGGCCGAAATGACCGTTCTCGGCCGACGTTATGTGGTCGAAATTAAGTTGGACCCCGGTAAATTCGGATACGTAATTTCGGCCCAAGGTTAGAAGTAATTTCGGCCCCGCCAGGTCAGTTGTTAGATGGGCATAAAATGAAAAAATTACCCGATGATACCAGGATACAGAATCAGCAAAGATGACCGATAAGATACCAGGATTCAATTTCAGCAAAGATAGGCCTATTGAATACCAATAAGATCAGAGTTCATTATCAACAAAGATACTGAATACTAATACGTTCAGAATTCACTATCACCAGAGATACTGAATTCAGGAATCAGCATCTGCTCAACTAACAAACTATCAGTGGCTGGCTAGAATCACTGACAGCCATGTTTACCCACGTTTAGGGGGAGAACACACACAGCATTAGCACATATACTAAGCAATACCAATAAGATATCATGATTCAATGTGATAAGAAAAGATAGACCTATGGCAGCTGAATAAGACCAGAGTTCAGTATATGCAAAGATACTTAATAACAATAAGATCATAATTCACTACCAACAGAGATACTGAATTCAGGAATCAACATCTGCTGAACGACAAACACTCGTTGGCTGGCGAGAGTTATTGACAGCCATATTTAGGGGGAGAACACACACAGCATTAGCAAATACAATAAATACAAAGATATCAGGATTCAATGTAAGTAAAGATAGACCTTTACCAGCCTAATAAGACCACAGTTCAGTATCTGCAAAGATACTGAATAACAATAAGATCAGAACT
This sequence comes from Streblospio benedicti, assembly GCA_019095985.1. Taxonomy (NCBI): domain Eukaryota; kingdom Metazoa; phylum Annelida; class Polychaeta; order Spionida; family Spionidae; genus Streblospio; species Streblospio benedicti. The sequence continues at coordinate 38,918,329 of CM032661.1, forward strand.
CACTATCAGCAGAGATACTGAATCCAGGAATCAGCATTTTCTGCTCAACTAACAAAAAATCAGTGGCTGGGGAAAGTGACTGGCCCACCTGAACATGAAGCTGATGCTGCTGCTGCTGGCCGTCGCCTCCGCGGGGCTGAGCACCCGGCCCAGGCGGAGCGGGTCGCGGTGCGCGGCTGCCGTGTCCAGCCCGCCCGAAACGATGCACGGAGCCGTCTCACCAACGCCGCCCGCCGGGGCAGCAGGCAAGGGGGGCAGAGCAGCCACGTCGGCCGTGCCTCGGGACACGGCGGGGGGAGTGGTAGCCGGGCCGAGCACGCTCAGCACGTAGCGCACCTGGGAGCAGAGAAACGGGGGCTTTTTACTTTACAGGTTGTTGGGTTGTTTTATTGGTTGTTCAACTGGCTCTTAGACTGTTTTCTCTTTCTATTGTCATGTTTCTTCACTTATATGCATTTTGTTGATATTCGTCCACATTGTCAAATTACGATTAGAAAGCCGCAAATGTACAAAACACGGAGCAATATACCAACCCACAATCATGTTCGTCTCTTACATCTCTCCAACTTCAAGCTGATGATGTGCAGACAGACAGAAATCGAAAGAAATCGCGACACAGCTGGAAGGACACTTTCGATAGGTAGATTGGATACGGACACAAGAGCCAAACAGCTAGTTTAAAACTCCCTAAATTTCATTACCTGGGGTTTATTGGCACCTCCAAAGGCCATCGCAAAAAAAAGAGAGAAAAGATGAAAAAAAACCAGTAGATGAGCCCCCCCCCCCTCACCTGTCCGATCTCGGGCTGCAGACACTGCTCCAGTGTCACCGTCAGCTCGCCTCCGTCTCCATCGTCCTGTAAAACAATAACAGCAGATTAACCCTTTTATTGACCGGGTTGTAATTGATACCGACCAACGCATATCACAAAATAGCCGGACCACAAGCAATATGTTTTGAATATCTTTCTATTAGTAAACGTTAAAAAAAAATCTACCCAAAACTACCCAGTAGAGTACTATTAACGATTTGCCCGCAGTCAGATCTAGCCTAGCTAGTAACGTTTAGGAGGGGTTCACTGGACAAAGTTCCAAAGTTAGCGTATTAATACTAAAAAATAAAGACTACCTGCCACCAGCACGTCACGTGACGCAGCTCTGCCGTACACAGCGTCCACGTGACCGCCACGGGGGCCGCACGCGCTGCTGCACGGGCGGCTGGAAACAATGGCATATCACACCATTTGCTTGCTTTTTCATGGCCATCACACAATACGTTCTACACAACCATGTTTGTGAGGTATCCCCGCTAATCCATCCATCCATTCCTTAAATCATATTACTAACTTTGTGTATAGTCCTATACATAGGATATGGTTTCATTTTGTATTCTATGTTATGATTAGATCTCTGTAGAGCCGAAAAGCTAAAATAAAACTTTTTTGAAAAAAATTGACCAATTTATGATTAGATATTATAATAGTATAGACAGAACAACATGAAATACAAAATGATTCCTTTAATCATATTTGTAGTGGTAGTAAATATTCCCATACATGTTTGAAATCCATAAATTCATTGTTTGGTTCTTTTGATGCTCTCTGATTAAGTTATCTTATCATATTGAAGAAATGCAGTACAATAATAATGCTGAAATGTTGTGCCCTGAAGCACCCCAGTTTTGTGGCAATTGTATGTACAAATGTTAAGAACCAAGTGATATACCCTGGGTGCCCTGAGGGGGCGTGGCACGCACCTGCTGTCTGCACGCGGATCTTGTGGCAGCACGAGGCGAACGTCCACTGTGGCGGCAGCGAGACGGTCACCTCCAGGGTCTGACCGGCAGGCACCGGCTGGAGACAGGGAACAGCATTACTGGGGACTTTGGTACGAAAGACAAGAACCCTCGCTACAGGGTCAATGTCTGTTATTTTCAGAAATAAAACACACCGATTATAAATTGGTGCATTACCAAAATATGATCTAAGTTTATTAACATGACAATTGTCACCAGTGAGTTTATGTATATATGTTTTTTTTTTTCGTGCCTTATTTTTCTGAACGAGTATCATGTCTAATGAACAGAAAACAAAATATTTAAGTATTACTCGAACGGTCCATGGCCAAGCAACAACAACGCACAAGTTTTATAGCGTAGAGCTATCAAGAATTACAGTCATACAGACAGATCCATGATACCGCAGAGAGCATACAGAACCCTCTTTTTTCCTACCTAAATATTTTGTATTTCATTTCCATGGTCTTTTCGAAAACATCAAAGTTCCCTTTAAAACCTGGATCTGCAAGTAGCGGTCTATACATGTAACACACTGTAGCAAACACGGCTCCTACCTGTGCCGAGATGACGTAGCCGTCGCCCGCTAGCGCCTCAACAGAGCCAGTCTCATGCACGTCCATGGCGCACGTGAGGCGGCGGGCCGGCCCCGCAGGGTCCCCACCCACAGTGCCTCCGGCACCGGGGAGGAGTAGGAGCAGCAGCGCCAGCATCGTACTGAGTGTACTGCTATAGGAGGCCCAAGTCGCACTTGTGTCTATGCATGCGGTGTTGATATGTGTGCTAGCGTGTCTCTGTTCTTTTCACTGATGATGCTATATCATAAAGTGTGTAGTATCCTTGCGTGTGCTCTTTTTGTTTGTGTTTGATGCTTGTCCAACCTCTATATTGTGTATCACGACAATGATGAAGAGCTCACTCTATCGGGTCATTATGGGTCACTATCAACAAGGTTTATGCCTGGAATGTTCCATGCCTCGGTTGTGGTTCTGATGAAGAAGGAGTATTGGACGCTGCAAGTCATGGCATGGATGCTTTAGACTTTATATTTATATGCTGCCGCGCCATCCTGGCATTGGCAGGGGTGAAAACATTTGGCAATCCACTGGTACTTTCGCAAGCCCCTTTGTAATTTCATAGAACTGCTTCAGTCGCTGGTGCTGCATACAGGAGGCCCAAGTTATTGGGTGTGAATATGTGTGCTAGCGTATCTCTGTCCTCTCACTGATGATTGCATATGATATGATATGTCAGTCTTCAAAAGTCAGCTACCATTGGACCAATGCGACAATCCTCATGCTGTGAATGGCCAATGGAAAGCAAGCTCATTTGCATAGTCCAGTCCACTAGCATACAGCCACCCCTTGAAGACATCATCACTGGATTTGTCATTACTTCATCAGGCATTAACATTTATAATGGTTATCTGTGGGTATTAATGGTTAGATAGTATGTTATAAAGAACAACTATGTGACAACCTGGCTCATAAAGCACTTTTAATCACATTGTAGAAAGTTTTCATGATACATAAGGCACTAAATCCCGGAGTTTCCTATAGGGCTATATGGGAAGCTAAAGGGAATACTTGCTTGATCTTTATGAAATTTTGACAGGTTCTATGACAGCCTTCTAGACAATGACATATAGTGACATAATTTCATTCAATTACATGCAATACGTTTGGAGATAATCATGAATCCCAGCATCATGTGAAGGTGTGTGTGCCATGCATACTACTATGCTTTACAAACACTATATTATACACATTACTGATAGTAGTTATGAGTAAGGCATACAGTGTTTGCAAAGCACAGTAGTACACACACACACACACACACGCACACACACACGCACACACACACACACACACACACGCACACACACACACACACACACACACACACACACACACACACACACACACACACACACACACACACACACACACACACACACACACACACACACACACACACACACACACACACACACACACACACACATAATCCCACACACACACACACTGAAACATGATAAACATAACACACACATGCACATAACATTTTGCACATAGCTGCTGCAGCTTTGCATTCGTCTTTAAAGCCATTCGTCACTCTGATATGATCGCTGTTTACGCTGCATTGAGTGTCTTAATCGTGCTGCCGAATCAATGTTCATTACGACACACACATTGGTGACACACAATTACACACTGCCATGTCATACCAATTAGTGCACAGCCGCCAGACAGGGCCTCACCCACACACACACATGTCAATAGCAATTCAACTGACATTTATATTTTTCATGTATCTCCTGCTGTTCTTCCATTATTTGAAAACAGGCACTAACATTTCTCAGATTTTTTAGCTGCTATAGCATATTGCGTATGTTTTAAACCATTTGTCACTTTAAATCGCTGTTTTGCTGCATTTAGTGTCTTAATCGTGCTGCCAATCAATAGGATTCATTACGACCATCAATTTGTGATGTTTCAATTAGGCAGAACCAGATCTATCATTTACCAATTAGTGTCCCAGATATTAAACAGCCCCCAGCAAGTCTGCCTCACATCACATCTTATTGCACAAATGTCAAGTTATCTCCACCTACTAAACACACGATGAGGACTTCTCCAGGAAATCCACTCTGTGTAATATTGAGGACATATTGTCTGCATTCTAACCCTTAGAGCAAATAACATCTATGGGTTAAATAAACAGAATCTGATGTGATGTTAGTGGACCCCCTGGTAAAGCGGGATGTGTTGTCTAATGTTGGGAGCAAATATGCTCAAGAAGAGGAAATCCACGGCAAGGTGGTTTAGTGGATAAATATAGTCTGGTTTGTTGCTTGTATGCGTTCCCGCAGCCAGCCGCTTCCGCAGTCCACCCCATTATCATGTAAATGTGCTTATTTACAGTCACTAATTCACTGTTATCGTGCTCTAATGACTTTACATTCACACCGGATCATTAGCATCCACGTCACAATATATCTTTGTCACATCCAACCGAAGCCGAGGCATTGCATATATTAGGCCTACTAAAATTAGCGTTCACTCATCTGACCTGTGGCTATTCCACGTGTAGGTACCACGAAACAATGTACAACCAGTTAGAGGTAAGTGTGTTCAAACCCACTACCAGATCCGACCGAGAATCAAACCCGCGACCTTCTGGTCACGATTCCAACTCGCTCTCCATTCGCCTACAGAAGCACACACAAGTCTGCTGAGCCGTTCATCAATGCCACCCCGAACACACAAAACTACTGTACAGGCGCCAGCAAAACAAGCTAAGGTGCATGTTTGTATCAAGAAGGAGTGCTCTATGAATCCCTTGAGAACTGGTCACAACCGGATGCGTCTTTAGAGATCTCACGTGCACCAGAAGTATATGTCGTGTACGTACATGAGTGAATGCCGCCTACGTGCACTATAGGGGAATACGTTTGTGTAGGGAGGCGGAATTCGCCGCTCATGTGTAAGGCTGGCCTTACACATGAGCAAACCCCGCATACGTGCACTGGCAAATACATTTTTCAAATTAGCTACGTTGCGTCTAGTTTCCAAATGCCATTCGCATTAACTGTTTGTTTTTTGGACCAGAAATTCAACTAACATTTATATTTTCATGTATGCTATCTGTTGTTCAATTAGTTTTTCAAAAATGCTCAGCACATAAAATTTTAGATACACATATTGTCTTTGTTCTTAATTTGTAATTGAACAGCAGATAAGATACATAACAAAATGAAACCACATATTCACTACATGACCAAATGTCGTTCCAATGCTCCCAATAACATAGGCGGATCCCTCTTTCCCACCAAAATACTTCATTTTCACAAATGGGGGGGGGGGGGGGTACACGTCCTCCATCGATTCGTGCGTTAGAAACCCATGAAATCCCTGAAGTGCGCCCCCATCCCTTTAACCCATGCATCTGTCATTGCAATAATTCGTGTGAATGCCCTGTGCGCAATCGCCTTTGTGTAAGGCGGGTTTCCAATAGAAATGCAATAACACAACATGAGTAAGTGAGTTAGCCGCCATCCACATCCATCAGTTCCGCCTCAGTGCTTCTGCTGCCCACTGGAGCGTGAACTCACTACACACGTCCCCATAATGGGCTAAAGCACCTGCTACCAGCATGATGCTCATTGGTTCTGTGTGCGAATCTCTCTCCATACATATAAATGGCAGTCTTTTTTGTTCGCATAAGGCTTTTTAAGCCAGAAGACGTGCATACTCGAAATTATGTGTGCACAATTAGGGCAACTTGGTGGTTGTTTTTTTCAACGTGCTAAACCAAATGATTTATTTTTAAGCTGAGCAGAGACTGGGTTAGTGGGACAAGCGATCCACGCATAGCCAGGATAGAAATTTATCACCACGCCAATATCATAATGGACACTGAAGTGCGGAAGAAGAAGAAGCTGTTTGGGTAAATTATGAGCTTCTGTTCAAAAGAGTGAATGACCAGTGTAAATAGACTGGACAATCCGCCTCTTTAAGGCTTTTTCTTGCAAGAAAATAAAGGGGGTGGGGGTGGCCGGGGGTATTGGATGGTTGGAGGGTAATATTTATGGGGCAAATAGGGGGGTCGAAATGGCATAAAAAGATTGATATGGAGAGACAGAGAAAGAGAGAGAAAAGAGAGAAAGCGATATTATTATAGGCCAATTCATCATCGGTCTACCGGAATCTCTTTCACATGTTACAAAGTCTCCCCGTGGGTTACGTTTTATTGAAAAATCTACCACAATCAATAACCGTTTTGTCTGATTTATTTGTGCGTTCATTGTAACCGAACATGCCATTTTCAGATTTTTTTTCATTGGTCGAGACCTTGAAGAAAATGCTCTCCCCAAATTAGGCTATTTGTATGAGGGGTTGTTTTAATAGCTCGTGATTTGAATAAGTTCCCCGAAATAGATGAAGACGATGCCTGTTGTGAAAATTGCATTGTTTTTCCTCATTTCACCAGCATTTTACATTATTTTACAAGACCAATACGAAAATGGAACATCCTATCCCTACAAATAGCGACAATAGACAACATACATTATTTCAGAGAAACTATCGGGCCATGGATCTGCCCCATTAAAATGGGCCAATGTCAAATGGGTCATTTGTGTAAAACAGCATGGCACAAACACAGCTGTCCATTAGGACATTAGGAATGAAGCACTTTACGTAGATCTGGTGAGGAGAGCTGCTTTACATATAGACAGCTCCGCCAGGACTCCTTTCTCAAGGGGCTAGATGCACTGATATGGTCAGCGGAAAACAATGGCAGCAAGTCTATTGTGAGTGTACAGTGTGGCCCCGTGTGTGAACACTGGCTCGAGTAGTCGAGTGATATGTGTATGTAATTGTGACATTGTCTCCATATGGCAGTTCTTGGTGGTCTCTTTATGCTGTATTGTGATAGAGGTGGTGTCTTCAAAAGAAGGTTTATTTTTTATTTGGATGTTCTACCACTAACATAATCTAGACTCTTCCCAGAGATTTGTATTTTGATCATTTTTGCAGAGAGAAGAAGTATTTATAGATATACATTTTACCACACACACAATAAGTTTTCCTCTATGGTGTTTTCCCCACAGGTTATCCTGCCTTCAATGCAATACATGTTTACAGTACCAATCATTTGCATGAGAGATGTGTTTAGGATATTCCTATTTGAACATCTTGTAGAATTACTCCGATAAGAATAGCGTATCGACACCATACATAATCACTAGACATCACAGTACACACATATATGCCAGCAATAATCTAAATTCACAGTTATCATGTACAATATATTGCAAGTGAATTCTCCCTTCTCACTAAGAGACAACTCCTATCCACAACAAAACCCTATAGATCCAAACAAAAAGAGATACTCTTTCACCCCACAAGGAATTCCAATTCACAAAAGACATTCATATAATCCATACAGAAAGGGTATTTCCGCTTAAAGAGAGAAAGAAGGAGACAAAAGTGGCACCATTTATTCCCAGCTCCCGATACAGGCCCCAGACTCACAACTGGTGCCTTTCGCCTCCCATCATAAAGGCTGTCATTGGCGAGCACACGGAACCACGCCATAGTCTACGAGCCCCCAGGGCCCCCACTTTCGCTCTTTGCCTAGTATTTATGATTTTAGGGACCAAAACCCAAGCGGGAGCGGATAAACCCATGGCTTGGCTCACAGTGAATGATGGCCACAAATATATTTGTTTGTAAGCTTTTCCTACTGACATCCCAGATGGGGGACTTGTTTTGCCACAGAGATATTTCATATGGAGTCAGATGGGGCGGTGGGGGAACATATATCCACCATTGATCGTACGATCTAATGACTTTGCCCCCCCCCACACACACACACCATCATCACTCCCCCTTCACCAAAAACATGGTTCTGCAAGTGATTTGCACATCATGCCCGTAGCAGAGATTTCTCGTCAAATCAATATTGTATATTGAATCCCAACAATGAGACCCGAGTTTATGTAAAATATCCACCCAGCATCAAATTACTCAGGGTGGCGTAAGTCAGAGACGGTCATGTAGTATAATCGAACTGGTGACCCTCCTATCACGAGTCCAACTCCCTATCCACTCGGCCACAGAAGCAACACACCGGTATTAACGGCTCGGCCCATGGCAATATGAAAGCTTATAACGGACGCTGTACATTTACAGAATACCATTAGATAGCAACAGCAATAGCAACCAAACCTGTCATTTTTACGAGGCTTTCACCACCAACATGGCGATCATGTGACAATCTAAGGATTTAATTTCTCTATGATAAAGTTGTTGAGACAACAACAAAAGTCTCGCCAAAACTGACAAGTATTGGTTCCTATTGGTATCTAATATTTTCTGTATATACTCATAAATAAAGGAACCCAGGATGCTATAAGCTTACATTACCGTCTTAGGAGGCATCCCGACTGTGTGTGTGTGTGTGTGTGTGTGTGTGTGTGTGTGTGTGTGTGTGGGAGGGGGGAGGGCGGGGGAGACATACAGCAGGAGCAGCACCTGCTACTCACACATGCTGCTGTGGAGCTCATCATTTGAAAACGTGCAGCTGTCTGCTATATGTGGTGAGCTTTGGCAATTATATTCATTAGTCTCACAGAATCAATAGCCAAGACTCAGTTGTAAAAATGTTTTAATTTTTGTAAGAAAACATAAAGACCTCTGGTAGAGAGAGAGAGAGGTGGTGGTGGGTATATGTGCGTGGGTGAGAGTGCACATATACAAAGTGCTATATACAAAACCCTTACAAACCGGTACAATTAACATACCCCCACCCCCATATAACGCTGGGAGGGCCCAATGATGGAGTGCTGGCACTCAGGCTCATAATGCCAACAAAATGACTATAAAACAGTCCGGCCAGTTGGTCTATCCACCACCACATTACCCCTGAGAGAAAACGCTCACAGAAATAGCACAATTCAATTTTAAAGCACAAAAAGTTGCGGCTCATTTTAGAACACATTTTTGCTATCCCTGAGCTGTCAAATGTTATTACCAATTCTCTGTGGGCTTCCTCTGGGTTTGGCACTGTTGGAATTAGTTATATATGATTGGGGACTTATGCAAGCATTGAATCACATTCAGATTCACGTTTGTCTAGATTTGAAGGAACGTAAAATATAAATATAGAAGAGAGTTTTAGGTTGAAAGTACAACAGATATGATTTAAAAATGTAGATTCCTGATACATTTTTAAACATAGAAAATATTGCATAGAAGTGTGCCAACAGAAGACGTTGATATCGGTTCGAGTCCTATCAAATCCTGATCGATTGATTGATTGTTGTGAGACAAAACTTGAAACAATTCTCACGCATCAAGTTCCTGAATATTTTAAAACTAGAATCCAGATATTACATTAAACCTATGTCCCCTTTTGAAAGCCCAGATTAACTATCTTTACTACTCGGAACGGTTACAGCTCGGTAGGAGATGGGAATTTAAAACACACACACGCGTGCGCGCACGCACACACACACACACACACACACACACACACACACACACACACACACACACACACACACACACACACACAACACACACACACACACACACATTTAACTGTGAGACTGGGGCTTTAACAACCATACAAGAGGATTCCTCTACAGTTATCGTCCGCGTCCGATCCCAGCATCAGCATCAGCCTCTGTCTGACAGACTCTCCCGGCCGTCTCCATGACAGCAGTGTAACATTAGCCGCCGCCGCCGCCGCCGCCGCCGCCGCCCCCTGTGAGGCGGGCTTTTGTTGGCGGCGTTTGAAGTCTGGGAGTGAATAGGCGGCTGATTCCGGAAACTCGGTCTCCCCTCGTCCACAGCCACTTCCCACCAGATACGTAGAACTCACAACTCAGTAAAGGAGCACCATCTAGCATAAGATTAATAAAGATGCTGTTAGCAATCCAAAATAAAAATAAACTCTCTAATATACTAATTCAGCATTTGATTCTACTCTCTTTGTTCTATTTTTATTGCTTTATCTTCTAACGTGGTCTAAAGTGGTCTTATATCTCCTCATGCATCTCCTCATGCTTTATTTGATTGACATCTCTATTAAAATTATGTCCTCTTACTTCATCCAGAAGAGCCTCTTGTTTTTGTCATACTCTTAGGATACTTCTGTGTATTTTCTTGAGCATTATTGATCCTTGCATTCTCCCCATACAAACCTTTGTCTGTGTGCTTCGTTTTCATTACTTGTCATCTCTCTTCCTCCTCCAAAACCATAATATCTCGAAAAGTGTTCTATGTCGTTAAGCAAGTTCACAGTGATTCGTCTTTTCACCGCTATAATTTTTATATTGATAACTTTCATAACTTATTTAATTGTTATTTGTAATTTAAGCAATTAAATAAAATTAATTGGGGACAACGGTCTCCGTTTCAAACTCTCCCCATTTCTAGCGATCCCAAATCATGGGGACGAAACCACCATGACCCTAAATCCTTCACCCCTTGTTCAGACCACTCTGTGCATGATGTACCGATTACCGCTAACTTGTGCTTTTGTGGCAAGTTGCTGACTTCTCATGGTTTCTACATAAATATTGAAGTACAAAAATAGCAAAGAAGTGTCTGTAATGGCGGCAAAAAGCAGACGTTTACAAAAAGAGCTGAACATGTATGCATGTGTTAAGGTGCCGCCGCCGTCGCTGTTAATTATTTAGAGTTACTTTCAAGACCTTTCAGGTTGCCCATTAAGTGATAATTATTTAAGCGTGTCAACTCCCCTGAGACAGTTTACAAGGACTTGCATGGTGAAAGCAGACACCCGCCCCACTGTGCACACCCAAAACACAAGTTTCGTTTGTTTAAAAAGGGAGGAATAAGACTGGTCTTAACCAAATCTGACTCCATTAGCCTTCAATCCCCTGCAAACGGAAACGCACCAGTTCCTACACGACCAGGGGTCTTTTCTCACATTGCAAATCACGTGCAATGCAAGGGAGCGTGTGCGAAAGTGGGTGGGGGGATTCGTGATTTGTTTTTCCAAAATAAAACTCAATTGTTATCAACTTACACCAAGTGGAGCTCAGCTAGGTATTTACCCTGCAAATACAATGATGTTGCTCCACTGAAGCTTTGTTCTCTTGACCTGTAACGTGCATTAATACTATCGTGATTGCTGTACAAAGCAGTGAATTAGTGTCTTTGGTTTACCCTATTAACTTTTATTACTAAAAAGGTCCTAAACGAAAATATTATTTGAACGAAAAAGTTAACATTGTCATTTTAATGAACTGAAAGGTAGCAGAATAATACTGATTATTCTATATTAACATTTTTAGATAGAAAATCAATGATCAAATTCTTTAGGTAGAAATGTTATGCCCCTCCCCCAACCCTGCTGAAATGAATATTTTGATGATCCCTTTCCAAAGCTTCTTAAAATATATTCCCCCCTTCTACTGGATTTTATTTCCACTGTCACGCATAATTTATGAACGTTCCTTAAGACAAACGTAGCATAATCCATGTGTTATGCATACACGAAGACTGCTGCAAATATCAGCCAATATTCGCAGACTATACTGCACCCCATAACTTCCTTACAAGAAGACACCAGTACCGTGTTTATTTTCAATACTATATCAGCGTCTTCATTGAAGAATTGAAATCATTTGGCAGTGTTTTTCTTTAAAACATACATGTAATATAAGTAATAACTACCAGTCTTAATTTCTAGTTGAGTACATATTCTACACATTGTTTCTTTAGAGCATATAGAACATGTGAAAATGCCGACTACTGGCCTTCAAGCTCCTGGTCAGCCCAGTGGGCAGTCTGGTGCAGAGCAGCCTGGACGTCTTCTCGATGGTCAGTCAAGTGGTCCAGCCAGTGGTCAGACTGTTGGTCAACCCAGTGGTCAATCTACCAATAAAGACAGTGGTCAGTCTGATGGCGATATGGATGTTTTTGAGCTTTGTGATATAGTCTTAAGTTTGAAGTACCGTGCAAGAAAGCACCACCAACACCGATCAACACTAACAGCAATCAACGACTTTCTGATTGAACTGCTTCCGCACCTGAAGCTGTGTGTATATAAGCAGCTGGTGAGGGTCACCTGCGACTTGGACAAGGGCACGGTGGATGTCCCGGCCTGGATTCGCGCTGCCGTGGGACTCTTAGTCCCACAGATGGACCTAATTGAGAAGCTGAGGCCTCGTCTGCCGGACTACTACTTTACAGTAGAAGCAGATGGAAGTGTGAGTGTGTTTGTAAGGGTTTGTGATCCAAGGAACAGTGGGGGAAAACATGATGGACACAGTTCTGGAAGAAAAGATGAACCTGGTGCTGATGAGAAAATTGACGAAGGAAAATATGGAGAAATGGAGGTCCAACATGAAGGGAAATGTGAAAAGGAAGATGGGCAGGAGTGTCACCGATCTAAGGAAGAACATTCTAATCAAGACTTTGACACACAACAAACTAAAGAAGTCCAGGAAGGACAAGCTGGACTGCAAAGTGATGGATGTCGGGATGGACATTCTGAAGCTGATGAAGAATACATGGAACAACCTGATGGTGAAGCTGATAGCAAAAAATTAAAGGACAGTCATAATCTTTGTGACAAAAGTAGGGATAAACAATCTGATGTAGAAATTGAGGCCAACACAGGAGAACCAATTGGTGGTCAGGTTGAAGGAAAAGCGGTTTTTGAAAATAAATGTCAAAGTAATGGAAGACATCGTAGACGAGTTGATAAGAAATACAGTAAAGAAGCCATTAAAACACGGAATGGAGACCTTGAAGAACAATATAGTGGCCTCTCGTATGGGCAATGTAGTTTACAAACAAAAGAACAATACATTGAACAAACAACAGAACAATATAGTAAACAAACAGAAGAACAATGTAAGGAACAAAAAGAAGAACGATGTATCAAAGATACAAAGCAACAATACAGTGAACAAACAAAAGAACAGCATAGTGAACAAACCAAAGAACAATGGGGTGAGCAAACCAAAGAACAAGAACAATATAGCGAACACACAAATAAACAATGTGATAAACAAACAAAAGAACAAGGTAGTGAACGAACAGAAGACCAGCATAGTGAACAAGCAGAAGATCAATGTGATGAACAAGCAGAATCAGACTGCGTTAAAGTTGCCAAGGATCGTGACTGTGTGATGGTTGATGAACTTCTTGACAAGGATGATAACCAGATGGATGTTCAGCATGAAGACCAAACTCTTGAACTGACATGCAAACCACTTGTCGAACTTAAAAACGCTAATGACATGTCTACTTGTCAGTTGGATGTTAGGCCTAAAAGTAAGACTGTTTACACAGCAAGCGTACAGGTTAATGACATTAACACTGAGACTCATGAAGCGATGGAAGTGGAAGGTCAATGTGAGACTGTTGAACAAGCTGCGACTGTTGAACAAGCTGAGACTGTTGAACAAGATGAGACTGTTGAACAAGAGGAGACTGTTGAACAAGCTGAGGAGCGGTTGGCTGAAATCGTCAGTTTTTACGCTCGGGTAGTCGATAGATACGAAGACGAGCTGTTCTTGCAAGAGGTTGCCGAGGTCATAGAACAATTCACTAACGGGGACATACACGCAGAAGTGGCGGTCAAGCGTATGCGCTCCCTGCTCGCCGGCCATAATGACCTTGCCAATGACTTCAAGGCCACAGTGAAAAGATATGTGACGAAGTACGGTCCGTTCAACCTTGCTCATGCGTGGTCGTTCGTCGACCAGGTGAGAGAAAGGTTTGCAAACCAGGAGCACGTGTACAAGTCATTTAAGGCTGCTGTGCTGGACTACAAGCATCAGCGGACCACCGACCTGGTGTGTGTCAGCCGGATTGCACAGTTGCTGGACGGCCATCCGGATCTGGTTGAGGCGTTTAACAGGCTGGAGTTTGTGCCCGGATGTAGAATCGAGCGTGATGATGAAGGGCTCATTGTGATTTTTCACAGTCAGCGGTTCTGACTGTCAGTTCTTTACACATATATTTCTTGTATCAAAATATCATATGATTTGTAAATGTGTATATATTTCTTCTTGTCATGTAATATTTAGTAATAGTCCTAAATTTTATAACGTTTTTCGTTGCTGTTTAAACAAATTCCATGGCAATAGGTTTGTAACCAATGTAGGAAAAACGTTCTCATTTATTGTGTCTTAATGAACATTATGCTAATATGCTGTGCATAAAATGTATAGTGCATTTATAAAACAATTTCAAAATAATCATTAACAAAACGTAAGAAATAAATCAAATCAAACAAACCTCTACCTTCTTTGTTAAAGTACGTGTGACTAAGGACTTATGGCATATCGTATTAAACTTATTCTTGAAGGGATAGAAACGTTCCTAGAGATCTATACACGTGAATGACAGAGATGATCTCCAGCTAGAATCTCTCCATTTCTTCTCTATTTGCCCGTGGATATATTTGAACGATTGTTGCATTGCCCCAAACTCTATATCTAAAATAGATGCAATTTTTGTATTCCTAGAGTTTGCATTCATTTACAATTCATAACATAAATAGTAAATGATAGATATCAATACAAACCAAAGCTCAGGTCATTATAAAATATCACTGCTGCAGCAGCGTTATGATTACCAGTGCAGATCAATGACTTACCGGCACGGAACATGTCATACAAGTCTACCATAAAACAATGAAATCACACATTTATAGTTTTTTTCACCACTAAAAAATTTCGATTTGGTTCATCGAACAATTTGCTGATAAGAAAGGGTCAGTGAGAAATGGGTAGGGAAAAATGTGAAATTTCCAATTCACCACTCCAATTTTCAACTTACCACTTCAATGTTTCACATTGTAAAATAACAATGTGAAGCATCAATTGCAATTTACTTTGCAGGGGACATGGGTTCCGCTGTCTGCCTGTCCAAAACATGGCTAACACTGAAGAAAACAAGTCGTAATAATTGGATCTACCAACGGGTAGAACCGTAGTAGTATTATGCCTTGATTTTATAAATAGCTCGGCCAGGTGTGACACAGACAGATAAAGCTCATAAGGGGTTGAGGCTAACAAATGTAACTTTTCATGGATTTCAGTCAGCTGGTGTATAGATTTGGAGGAAGGTGAGGAGGCAAAAGGGTGTGCATCCCCTTCGCGCCCTGAATCTGCCAAAGTGCTATCCAGTTCTCCACGCTAGAATGTCAGGCCCATCATTTATCCTTCGCCTTATGCTGGATGCGCCAATGGGAGATCCACATAGTGTTACCTTAGTACCGGTAGATGGAAGCACTCAAGTTATTGGCACCCTAAAACTGTTATTACGTTCACCAAGCAAATATTTATTTACTCTCTCAGCTAGCGCTGGCCATTACTTCTCATAATAACGCAAAGCAATATTATGTGTTGCCTTGGAGATGGACGAATTTTTTAACAAGTTTTAGGGTGCCAATAACTTCAACTCTTCTTCTAGACATGTGTTGCAAAACTTTAACTGTAAAAATGTGCCATATAGCACTTAATTGTCGATGGACAGAGCATTGTATCCATCTCTCAGGTTCACACATGAGAACGTGCAACAATTTTCGCTGGATATAAATTGGCCTTTGTCTGCAACATAATGTAGACAACTGAAAGCTATATGTGGTCGTACTACTTGGGTAAACAAGCATATGAGTCGACTCTTCATGACTGTAGAACATTTCCAAATAATGGACTACTTTTATTGAAATTCCCAGAGTTTGTTTGACAACAAAGACCCAATAATGACAATGATGATTCCCACGAGGCTGATATGTTGATGTTCGTCATACATCTTGTAGCTTTAATCTATATGGAGAATACTTATCGTAATTGCAGTACATTGCCAAGGACTAGAGTAGTTTTATTGATTTAGAAGAGCAGTTTTACTACCATTGCCTTAGTATGACTGACAACAAGGACAATAGTGGAGCAAGAGGCGGCGAGACTCCCAAAGCTGGTGTCGATCCAAGTCGGTCGCCTAACCACGGTCTGCACTCGCCACCCCGCCGAGAGGACCCGGGCGAGGAAGCCAGGTGGTGTGCGATGGTGAGTTACAGCCAGGGTGAATGCGGAAGCAGGGAGTAGTGTTAGTTGTTCAGTTGATTCCAATTGAACCAATTTGGTATCCAATTGGTGTTCATGTGTTAATTTGTCATTTGTTGTTTATTTTGAAAAGGAACCTGTGGAGTCGGAAATCGATTGAAATCACGTTTGAAATCCGACTTTGAGTGTTAATTTGGTAAGGAAAAGCCTGTAAGAACATTAAAATATTGAATTATGAGTGTTAGTTGTGATATATAAGTCGTTAGTTGAGATACTTCCTCCTTTCAGAATGCGCATATCGATTTAGCAAAGCATGTCTTAGAAGCAAGGAAACAAGAGCAATGTTTATGAACTTTCCATTCTGAATAGAGGAAATATCTCAACTAATGGCCTATTTATGACCACTATTACTTCTTCCTGGTTATATGATCACCCTGGTTGAGTTAGATGATGGTCATTTCCAAGATGTAATGAAGATACTTACAATGGGTACAATGGCGCTAGTGATGGTAATTTTGCCTTACTTCCCCACAGCTCCCCGACGCCACACACTATAAACTCCGCTCCATCAAGGACGCCTGGCGCTTTCTGGACGAGGTCTACACCGTGCTGGGAGGAGAAACCAGGGTACAGTGGGCCTAGATCTCATAATAATTATAATTAAGTATCTATTCGCAATCCAACAATCAAACAAATATCATTAAACTTACGCAACCTTGAGATTCATTAACAGATGTTATATGTTATGATAGACATACCAGGATCTAGTGAACATCATAGTGGACGTTAACCTATGTTTTATGTTATCATAGGCAGATCCAGGGGGGAGCAGGGGGCACCCCCCCTTTTCCCACCAAAATACTTCATTTTCATAGGGTTTTTATGATAGACATAACAGGATCTGGTGAACATTATAGTGGACATTAACAAATGCTTTATATTATGACAGACATACCAGGACCTGGTAGACATCATGCTGGACTACAATAGCGGGCGGCTCAACTCACTGCAGGTCTGTGTACGTGGCACCGCGGCGCTGAACGGACACCCGCCGGCGCTCACCCAGCTCCTCGGCAAGTACGTCACCTACCACGTGCACATGATGGACCGCGACGCCTGGACACTTTTCCGCCATAATACGAGATACGGACGAGGAGGGGGAGGAGGAGTAGGGAGAGGTGGTGGTGGTGGTGGTGGTTATGCTGGTGAGGAGCAGGAGGATTCATGAAGGGATTGAATTTGTGGAGCGTATTGTAATGCGTCCTTGTTGTAATAGGGTGTGTGAGCAGTAGGGCAGTGATGAGTGACAACAAATGAGTAAACAGTAATCACGTTTTGGCAAATCATTCAAACTAATAATTGGCGGCGTAAATCGCAAAATACCGATGTTTCTGTAATGGATGTAGTAAAAATGATTAGCCACTAGACCACAACTGTCAATATTCGAAATATCATGTATGAATGATTGAGCATCTTTCTTGTCCCACATTACATATGATCAGACACTTCAAGTAGCACAATAGCATGCTTAGTTAAATAAACTATAATAATAAGCATATTTGTCAGCAATGGCCTACATTTTTAGCCTATAGAATTTCTTTCTGTGAAGATCCCAGAACTCTAATCAACTTCAAATGTAATTTAGAAACACTACCGCCATGAATCCATAAAACACTTGAGGTCCACGACATGATCCAGTATTCTTTTGTGTTCACTCAGTTACTCTTTTATTGTCATTGATACTACCTCAAATAACCTTTGATCAGGTCAATGGTGACCATCTTGAAATCTTATTACATTTATAAATGGCTATGAATATCTATAAAAATATATGAACAACTGTATATTCATTTTCCCCAAGTTTGCTCGTGAACGCAATTCTCCTTTCTATCTGCAATAACAGAAAAACTAGTATAAAGATATAGAGCAAATATTATTATGAGCAACATTGTAACTTAAACATAGGATAGTGCACCAGAATCAATGGAAACATGTAAATTTTGAAGGTGGGAAGGTCGCCATATTTTCAGCCATTTTTGAAATAGTTTCCTCAAGGCAAAAGTGTCAGCCTTTTTTGTTTCAAAGGAAAGCTGCTTATGGAGTAGTTTGCAAACGACAAAAAGCTTTATTGGAATTTTTGTTGACTAACCGTCTTTAAGTTTCGCTTACTGCACGACTGTTAGCACCAGGCTTATTCCTATCATCTAACGGCCCATCAGCTTCATCAGTCCAGTATTTTAATTTCTCTCATATAGTGGTTACAAAATTATCATCAATGTTTGTATCAGTTTATATTTATTTTTTATATATATTGTAATGTTTTAACTGCGTGTAAATGCATGTGGGGAGTTTAGAGCGACTTTTAGACGGGCTCATTACGCCGAGGTAGATTAATCTCTGTCCTGCCATCTGTGTAAGCGTAATGAATATGTGATATGTAATTTTAATATTTACATGTATTAAAATATGTCGGTGATGTGTTGTGATTCTTTTTTTTCCGAACGTTTACATCCCCGTCACTATGTTTTGGGTCTCTTCTTTGGTTCTCCTCTCCCTAGGCAGCATAAAGAACTGGCAGCCTTCGTTCGCAATGTTCAAAACTGACAATGGTGCTCACGAACACGCTAGTGTGTGTCGTAACAAAAATTACAAGATCCAAACCCCACACATCCTACGCAAAAACACATGCACACATCATCTTTACAGACTGTACAGTCTCTATTGGAAATCTCCGCCTCATTACTCTGACATTGCTGCTCCTGTGCTCCTCACGCTGTGGTATTATCATGTGTCCACCACTTCACCTCCGCATCAATACTCAATCGTGTTGTCAGATTAGTGACATCTCGGGATCTGCTTGACACAGATTATCAGTTCCGGCAGCAGGAGCCCTGGACAGCATAATCCCATTGGGGCCGGAGAGCGGGGCACGTTAGATGGCCGGGCAGCTGCTGATGCTGATGACCGTATCAGGAGGTACTTACTTAGGGGAGGGGGTCAAGGGGCGGTTCACTGGCAGATACAGTTCTTTTAGGAGAAAACGGGGGGTGATGGTAGGCTTAATGCATCGATAACGGTCATGCCGAAAACCATGCGAAAATGAAATATTTTGGTAGAAATGTGTGTTGTTTGGGGTGGGGGACGCATCCGCTGTGCCCCCTGAAGAGACCCATTAGAATTCCATGTGTTCTCATTATATAACATCACTTTTTCAAGGAACCCTCGTGATTGTATTCATGGGGCTGTTACCCTCGAGCAGAAATAGTGAACCACCCTAAGCCGCAGTATAAATATAGACCCTTATCATAAACGCCAATGTTCCTACTTTATATTCGACAATACATTTCGGCCACACTCACTCAGAAAAAAACTGCACCGTTCCCATTGCCGCTGGTAAACTATAAATTGCTGCCCCTATTGTAGTGAATCGAAAGCCTAGTAATTACGAAGGATTTGGTTGTGAGCGCCATGACTGGTTTCGTGAATTAGGATGTATCAAGAACGTTGATAAACATCATTAGAAATAATAAAAAAATAAATAAAAAAATCTTTTAGTCCCTGTTATTGGCGATATCAAACTGTTCCACGTACATACCGCTATCCTGTAAATCTCTACCAATCATTAAACACACAAGCAACTTCAGCAAAAGTGTATTTGTTGAGTATATATCTCTACCAGTGGCTCACCTAATTCACAGTGGCTGTAGCGGGTGTTAAACGGCGGCTCGAGCCCTAATTCGCGATCAATAGCGCAGTCTGCTCCCATGCAAGTCACATCTTCTCCAAAACATTGTCTCATTAGCGCAGAACGAGCCAATAAGGGTCCTGCTGCTTCTACTGTTTCTGCTACTGCTGCTGCTGCTTCTGCTGCTCCTGCTCCTGCTTCTTCTTCTGCTGCTGCTTCTGCTGCTACTGCTGCTGCTGCTTCTGCTTCTGCTGTTGCTGCTGCTGCTGCTTCTGCTGCTGCTGCTGCTGCTGCTGCTGCTGCTGCTGCTGCTGCTGCTATTTGTATTGTTTATTGCCATGAGTGCGCTTCCATCTAGTGCATGTAGTTGGTGTGGCCCGCCCCCGCCCCCTAGTGATCGCAACGTCTGGTCTTGTGAACGTCCGTTGGATGTTTTGCTTTGGAAAACGTTTGGACGACGTGTGAAATACGCATTGGTCCTTAGAAGACGTTTGTAAGACGTTTCTGAAACGTTATAACGGACCTTGTGGGCTCACGTCTGGAAAACTTGTTAAGAACTCGTGCTTTAAACGGCCTCTACACGTCTGGAAATGTTTGGACGTTCAGTGAACGTCTGTCGTACGTCCTCTCATATCTTTTTTACCTAAACACGTACTGCTTAAACTGCACCACGTTCAAATCACGTCCTTGTGATACAGTGTAAGCTGGGAGTAGTTCTATTGCAGGCTGTGGATGTTGCCACAATCAAACATGCAAGTTCCTATAGCCCTGGTCTCACAGTAATGACAGTTCATCCCCAAATGTTCTCTGTGACATAGGATTAAGAACCGCATGGAGGGGGATACTCACTTAACGTTACCATGCCTGTACCTAATTAACTTCTGCGTGCCACAGACCAGAGTATAACCTGCTATGTCTGAGTTCCATCAGCACTATCCACCAAACCTGATCAGGAATCAAACTCATAACGTTGTTATCACGAGTTCAACAACCTATCCGTTATATCACAGAATCACATCACACGCCTGCCACATCAAACCTTCTGCATAACCATTGGTTCACTTGCAATTGTTGAGAATGTCAGAGCCCACCATTGGGGCGGGTTGATACGGAAGTGGGGGAAATGGAAGAAAAGAATGATGTCAGATTCCAAGAGGTGGGGCAGGGAGAAAGTAACTTAAAAATTGTGGGATGCTGTGAAAAGGGCCAAAAAGATCAGGGGTGTGGTAAATAGGGCCAAACAAATTAGTGATGTTGGATTTCCAGGCCCCTTGTAACCCCCCATCGTTATTGCCATCCCCGTTAGCCGGACACTAATGCACAGCATCGTTCATGATCACCGCCGACTCGTGTGTCTGCGTTAGGCGCATGTACCCAATTAGGCGGCCTGTAATGGATGGGGGCGGGGGGCAATTAGAGGCCTAATGGGGCACGGGGGGCAGAGGGCTCGGTGTAATGCTAGCACGTGTACGGGGTACGAGGCATTGGCATCATAAATTGTTTGTATTTGTATCAACATTCACTAAACAAATAATGATATACGCTCTACGATGGTTTTCTCTACTCCGTCCAGTCATAACATCAAACGTACGTTTCACTTGGGGACAGAGGTGTGTTTTGGATGATGCCAATAACTTGAGCACGACGTGCACAGTGCTTGGGGTGGGGTTGGGGCTGGGGGTGTCAACATATTTATATATTCTTCCTCCTTTGTACGATGGGAAGAGATCATACGTGAAACTAGATAGTGGCCTCCACGCCCTCAAAATTTAGCAACGAACGTTTATTCCCGCCCTCAGTTCCCTTAATTAAGACTCAATTTCTTAGAATTATATGTAGAGGACATTTTCCATAAGGTGAAAGAAACTTCATCAGCCATAACCAAATTTCTAGACAAATAAATCCATAATCCTACTGGTCTACGTTCACCATAGATCATATAATTTTTATGACTCATAAGTAATATTTATCTTGCGAAAATATAAGTAAGGGATGATGTATATTTTGTCACCCTTCGCAAAAATGGAACGATATTCCATTTCGAGCGAGGGCGGGTTTCAGTCAAGTTTTGGATACACCACTTTTTTTGTGGGTCTAATATTTCATCGCACGCGCTAAAACTTTTCATACCAGAATTCTAATATTTTCTATTTAACTGTGGCATTAAAAGGATACAGAGCAGATATCACACATTCATTAATATTATGATGCCATTACATGATGTACATTCCAGATATATAATAAGTATTATCTTATGGCATATATAAGTAATATTTGAATGAATATCGCGAAACACTATGTAGATATCTGTCTATGCCAAATAGTAATATGTAGAGGACATTTTCCATAAGGTGAAAGAAACTTCATCAGCCATAACAAAATTTCTAGACAAATAAATCCATAATCCTACTGGTCTACGTTCACCATAGATCATATAATTTTTATGGCTCATAAGTAATATTTATCTTACGAAAATATAAGTAAGGGATGATGTATATTTTGTCACCCTTTGCAAAAATGGAACGATATTCCATTTCGAGCGAGGGGGGTTTCAGTCAAGTTTTGGATACACCACTTTTTTTGTGGGTCTAATATTTCATCGAACGCGCTAAAACATTTCATACCAAAATTCTAATATTTTCTATTTAATTGTGGCATTAAAAGGATACAGAGCAGATATCACACATTCATTAATATTATGATTCCATTACATGATGTACATTCCAGATATATAATAAGTATTATCTTATGGCATATATAAGTAATATTTGAATGAATATCGCGAAACACTATGTAGATATCTGTCTATGCCAAATAGTAGCTCTAGTCTAGATTGCAGAAAAATGCATCAAATTTTCAAAAATTTTCGGGGGGAGATCCCCCTCGCCCCCAAGCGCAGGAGGGGGGGTGTCCCCCCCCGCACCCACCCCCCTGCGGCGCCTGCGGCACCGCATACGCGGCGCCTACTGCGCCGCTATGTCGGCTTCGCCGACTTTATTACATTTAACAATTTCATTAGAGATTGACTTGGCACAGCACATGAAATGTGCAAAAACACGATTATCGCAGAAAAACGGCTTGTAAAAGAATGCTATTGGCACCTAATCGAACGAATAAAATTTATCCGACACGATTAAACACTAACACGTTTAAATAACAATGTAATTTAAGAAAAATGTAAAAAATACCTAATAAATTTTGTAACATCCGCCATATTGATGTGCATTTCGTCATCATAAATCACGCTCACACGAGAAATGATGACGTATTTCTGACATCGAACAAACTAATTATTGCGCCATCTCATTGGCTAACAGATGGCGCAACTACCAATAATATTTAACGTTACATTCGACTGACTACGCTAATCAATGATTAGCCTTTATTACACACCGAAACAGGTCAACACCGACCATACTGCAATGAGATAAGGAGTAGCGCTACAAAAGCTCATTATCATAATTTATGCATATGTATGCTGGTTTCAGAGAATCAGCCTTAGTCAAGCGCGCATCGTTGTTGCATATTGTTAACATAGCGCTTTCGATAAACGATATGTTAGCAGACAGGTAGGGCGATAATAAAGAGCAATTTTGTCATCTTGATCTGGGGAGTATTCGATAGATTTCTTAAAATATGTAGAATATTATGGTCTCAAAGTGTGATAATAAGAATCACCATCAATACTTTGGATAATAGAACCTTTTAAGTGCAACCGGCTGGTGCAGTTAACAATATATTTTGATTTTTTATGTGGTTGAACTTTATTCTGCTGGTTTACCCTGATTTCCGGGTAAAACGCAGTATGTTGCTTTATTACGAGTGAAAATGGAGTGTTTAAAGTATTTTAACATGGCCTCAAATTCTCCTATGAAGTTAGAATTGGCCACGAACAAATGCAGAATAAAATACATATATCACAACAACGACATTACTATATTTATTTCTTAGTGATGATAAAGATTAAATGTTATAAAATTAAAGAACTGCCAAATTTTCGGGCCTGATGTGTAATTCAACACGATTTCCACCAAAAAAACAAAAATCTCGAAAATCCCTTCTAATAGAAACATATATAAATTTACTTTGAAGCAACCTCTCTATCCTCCGCCCCCCCCCCCCAACCTCACTAATACAATCATTTAGCACGAACAAAGTTCGTTGCTAAATAATTAAAATAGCTGGTGTGGAGAGATATGATATATTCGTTTGACCATTCCATATCTTATAGTAAGAATATACCAGTGATCATTATTGAGAAAAACGCTGTTCGCAAACATGTTATCAAATCCTCTCTCGCCAAAAGTGCTTCCATTATCATCCATTTCTATCTGTCACGAGGGCAAATAGTATCCCCGCTCGGCAGAGCACGGGTATATCTATAAATCATCATTCATCAGTGTGTGAACAGGGCAGAGCTGCCTGCTAATCAGACTGTATATCGTCTGTCCACCGCAAGTGAAGAGCACAATTCACCCATCGATCAGCAAATTCTGTCACATTCTATTGGAGCGCCGGGGGGGTATCAGGGGTTCGAAAATACCACATCCCCAAGTGTGCGTCCGTAGCCGAATGGATAGAGAGTTGGACTCGTGACCGGCCGGGTCTGGTGGTGGGTGTTGAGCAAACTTTACCCTAACATGTTGCACACGGCTCCATGGTACCTAAACGTAAAAATAGGTACAGGTCAGGCGAGTAATTATCACGTGTGCACTACAGCAGCAAATGCTGTATGTAGCCAGTGTTGTATGCTCCCCAGGGAGTTGGGAAAGTTGTACTTAAGACTTTGAATTCAGCGATAGAAAATATTTATCAATTATGGGGCCATATTCCAAGTGGTTATAGTCAGCGTTTAAACTATTAACTAAGTATCTTCGTCTGCTTTAGCACAATGGAGAGGATAGTATTGCACTAGTGACAAATCAGATGGCATCCATTCCATCATTTTCTTATTACCCTCACTGATAAACATGGTCTCCATACTGTCTCCATTCCCTCTTGTAATCTCAAGTTTTTTTTCTGAGAATCACATGTCTGACATTTGTTGCCCAGAGCGTGCATGTGGGAACTGTACAGGTTTTTTTTAATAATGAGGGTAAAATGTAAATGTGGTCATTTATAGTCGCAATTCACTGTTATCGTGCTCCAGCGACTTTACATATTTACACCAGGTCATTAGCATCCTTGTCACACAATATCCTCTCTCAACTCCCCGGGAGCATACAGCACATCGCTACCGTAGCGCAGACATGCTAATCACTCACATTAGCGTTCATTCACCTGACCTGTACTTACTTAACGTGTAGGTACCACAGATCAGTGTGCAACCTGTTAGAGGTAGGTTTGCTCAACACCCACCATCAGACCCGACCGGGAATCGAACCCACGACGTTCTGGTCAAGAGTCCAACTCCGTATCCACTTGGCCACGGAAGCCTAAGTGTAATATTTAATATGAATGCTGGAGAGTGCTAAGTTAGTTGTTGACCAGGTGGTTGAGGTACACAGCTCGAGGAACAACCATGATTTTCAGCAGTACTTACTCCAAACAAATTACTATCGAGGAATTACCTCTCACAACGAATTAACGTTGATTTAAATATGATCTCCCACCGGCAGATCCAAGTTTTCTAACAGGCGTGGGTGTATATGGTATTTTTGTGGGAAGGGGTATGTGCCCCCTGCACCCCACCCTTGGATCTGTCTATCTGCCTCCTCATGCTTGAAGCATATGAACGTGTAATGTAAAACATCATCATGCAGCATATTGTGAAGCAAAGAGTTAGCGATATAGATCACAGATGATTGCCAAACTCACTACACAATTACCAGACAATATCATCAAAATGTTAGAACATTGCGGCCAAACATCCATCAAGCGACGCTGTTCATGTCGCTGAGCTGGTGTATAAGGCTGGGCATTGTTGGATAACATCCATGAAACTAGCTGTATTTGCATTCTCGATTGAGCACTTCTTAACATTTTTGCCCCGACACAGGGCCTGTCTTGTGCCGTGTAAATGTAAATTTGAGAGTTCTTTAGTCTACTATAAATACGGTCCGTCTCCGTCGACTTTACATTTGCATCAGGTCTTACGGGTCCAGATTTTTTTTTTTTTTTTTTTTTTTTTTTTTGAAATGAAGATGCAACCGATGGCTGTGTATGCTCACCAGTGTTAGGGTGTCACAATCTCCATGAAAATTACATCGGGGGGAGCGGGGACAGTAGCAGATCCAGGTCGCTGTGTTGTAATTTATTTGTTGTGTTGGATTGTTTTTTGTTGGGGTTGTTTGTGGGTTTTTTGGGGGGGAGGTGGGGTGGGTGGGGGTGGGGTGGGCACATACAACCTAAATTCCATGGTTTTCGTACAGCCGAAAGCTCGCACGACTACCAAACAACAACATGGAAATGAAATTGTTGGAGTGAAAAGGGGTGGGGGAGCGCACCCTTCAATCACCACCTGGGTCTGCCTATGCAAGTGGGGGAAAGCACTCCCAATGGGGCTACCCGGATCGGCCAGTAATAAAAGGAAATAGCCAGCATAAGTAACCCATAAGTAGCCCGAGGCAGCCCACTGCAACGTCACTCATCAAAGCCCTATATTGGGCAACACTGCAAGGAGCAAAAGCATACTAAAAATGATACACGGCTGTGATGGCGCCTGATAATCTACAGCGGTGAGTGATGCACGGATATCGTCATCAGAATCAAACGGGCATAAATACGGGATCAGGGCGGCATCAGAGGAGAATTGGATTTTGTGAGTGAGCGATGGCTTTGTGTATAGGAAACGACACACAGATTCCCACAAAGCTGAAGACAGACAAGCTGAGCGTAGATCAAAGTTATAACTGGGTCCTTTATAAGCATTCGTCTCTACATCAGAAATAAGCATGCATAATCATTTTAATTATTGTCTTCTGTTCTAATAAGTACAGAAATTGGTTAAAAATGTGTCTATGTTTTTCTGGTTTTGAGCTTGAGGGTATGTCTAAAATGTCAATATCTTACAGACGCTTTGATTAATAGATTTGTTCAGCAAAAACATATAATTGGATATCAACAGGTACAGACTATTGGTGTTCGTGCAACCGTCACTCCAACCGTCCGCACAGTTTGTCGTTTCTCCACAGATAGCATCACTTTGAACTAGGGTTTTTATTTTGTCAGATGAAAATGGCAAACACGCTTAGTCTATTTTCATGGACCAAACAATCCATATTTGCTTCTGTTTCTGTTGCTTCTGTTTCTGGAAATTGTTCTACTATGTCTATCAGTTTTGTAGATTCTGTGTCTATGTCAGTTTTACACGCTTATAAAATAGCAATGATTAAAATCAACTGATAGTATTACTCACAAATTAGATATACACATTACATTGTTCTAAATCTTATGATGAAATATTCAATTTTGAAACAACGTGACATTTTTCAATATTGTCTACCTGCCATAAATAAATCTTTATCAATCCAAACAAAGTCCATCCACGCAATGATATGTGCTGTCAATAAGCATATTAAGCCTGTATGTATCATCACTCCTCAGCTGCTATTGTTTTCTGGGTGGCAGTCAGGTCTGTATGGTGGGGGTCGCAGCGGCCTCCATGATTGATGTCCTGTCCGCTTATTGAGCACATTTGTCACTATGGCGAGTGTTTCGAATACCATATTAATTGCAATTCAAACAATTCACACCAGTGTTTTTTTCATACTTCAAGACAGTTTTATTTAAGGAAGCATGGGTATGGGAAAAATGAAATAATTATGCTATGATTACGTACTTATTCGTTCCAAATACTGCGGTGAATATTGGCTCTCGTGTGCACACGCAGCCCTATAAAAGAGAGGGGAACTCTTGGGAAATCCTTTGAAATATGCGTCAACTGATATAGAACATTCTGCCGGATGATGAATGGCTTGGCTCAAGGCTAGTCATTTCTGTCTACACGCCTGAGATTTTGTCAGAGCAAGAATGGCTTCACTCTACAGAGGCGGATCCAGGATTTGGAAGGGCAAGGGTGTAAGCAGCTTTTTGTAAGGGGGGGTCACATTTGCGAGGGAGCGTATAGCAACCGAGCGGGGGGGAGGTTGTAGGAGGGGCGGAGCGGCCCCTCCTATGCGATTTTTTTTTGAAAATGCAGTACAAAATGGTTGGATTTCCTGATATTTGAGGTTTTAAAACCTATCTAATTATGCCATTTAACAAAGCCCCCCCCCCAAAAAAAAAAAAACCCCAAAAAACATAGACATAGAACAAACAGATATTAAAATGAATACATGTACATGTGCCATGTAGTTTATTAGTTTTCCCACACAGTACTAAATTTGCAATATACTGTTTAACACAGACAAAATTCTATTTTAGTTGACAATCTGGAATATTGGTGAATTAAATTGACCCAGAATTAATTTATATGACCTTTTATAATACACAAGTAATACATTCCCTGTTTATGATAAATCCGACTCTACTAGAGTAAGAATAAGTTATTCTTTCATTGAAAACCAGTTATAAATCTTGGTATTAAAATACATAATGGGACGGTTTGGCATAACGGCTGAAGACAAGTGCCATTTTGCAAGAATCAGATCATTTGCAAAACCTTAGGTGATTACCTTCGAAGATTACTATTTACCACATGTACTGGCAGATGATTCGGGAATCAAATTCAGGAAATATCTTTGATTAGTGCTATGGTGCAAACCCTGCCCAGTGTAACACAAGTCAACCTATTATCTGTGCTATTATGCCAAATGGCATAGACAGTAGCCTTGAATGAAGTGAATGTGCCGTTCCAGAATGATCAATGAAAAATCAAATTTCCAAGTTGCATTCTTAGGGGTTGCAACTGCATAAAATTCTTTAAGAGAATATCCAAGTCGACTGGATGGGCATAGTGTATATGCATCAGGGCCAAGGCGGTCATTCGCTCTTGGCCCATGGTGGAGCGCATGTAGTTGCTCAGCCGACACAAAACACTGCAGCTTCTTTCACACTCGCATGATGTCACTGGCTTTATATGCTTTTGTGTTACCTGTGAAATATTCATATAGCGAAGGGAGCGACCATCATTAATTGTACAGGGCAGGGTGATCATTTGGTATTGATGAAATAAGAAAATTGAACGCCCTCCCTAACACTCTACGCTGAAATTTAATGCACTTCCCATGTAAACTTCAACAAATTGAGCGACCCCCCCGCCCCCCACCAACACACGCGGATAAATATGAACAATGACATACTTTCGTATTATAAAGTTTAATATTGGACAGATTCCCTAAAAACTGTTTAGATTGTATTGCAATGAATCAGTCACTGTCAATGGTCAATGAATACATATTTAGCAATCTATTTGACTTGCGTTGACATTACAGTGCAATGCATATCACATTAATTCGCGACAAAAGTGCAAAAAATATTACCTTTTCATTTTGAGAATTGAGTGCCCTCCCTATCACGTTGAATTAACTGTGACCAAAGAAAATTGAGCGCCCTGCCCCACCAAATGACCCCCCCCCCCCTTGTAAGATTAATTATGGTCGCTCCATAATAGCCGCGGATTTTCTGCCAGTAGCAAGCTCAAAACATGCGAAAAGTTGGCGTACTAGTAACAGTAACGTTAGACTTTTTTGTATTCTGGGTCAAGTGACGTGTAAGGAAATTGTGAATCATTTTTTCTTTGTGTGTTGGGGACTTGGATTACATACAGCAATTTTCCATATACATAAATTTGCCACCTTCTGTGAAGCTTGCGGCCCCCCAAGTTTAACAGTGCTTCTTCACCAGACAAGGGGGGTTCTTGTGCCCCCCGCCGCCCGCCCACCTGCTTACGCCCTTGAAGGGGGGGGGGCAACCTTTCAAGAAAAGGTTTGTGTACATTCTGAGCCATTTTGTGCACAAAATTTTCATATAAAATTGTTTGAGATTTCAACCTTCAAGTACCTCTTTAAAAATGGGGATAAAAGGATAGGTTGGACTTGTGAGGTGACAGATCAGAAATTATCTGGGATATCACGATAAGAGATTATCACCTCTTTATTTCTTCACATTATTATACAACATACTACCTCTCATCTGTCCACCATTTATTTAACCTCACAACAATGACTTAATCTAACATCAATAATTGCCTTCTTAGAGTCTGGTAAAAGTAAGCATTAAGCATTACTACAAAGCAACTATTTTATCCATACATGTATACGTTATTATGGGGTTTAAATGACATATAATTTGCTGCTTGAACACTTGTTGGTTTCAACATTTGAACATGCTTGAAACATTTGAACCGTCTCCATAACACTTGTTGCATGTCAACTGAACTTTGAAATTGATTTGCTGTGATGAATATACACATGCTATGACTGCTGTTCATGTCAACCTCAGCTTCATTTTTCTTGGATGTTTTAATGCAAATGTATTCACGATTTCATCAATTGACACTTCAACATCTCTGTGTATATACATGAGAGCGAGTCCATTAAGTCGATCCTCACTCATTGTGGATCTCATGTAAGTTTTCAGACGCCGTAATGCACTAAAGGTTCTCTCAGATTCACTAGTAGTGACTGGGTAGGTGCATAAGAGCTGCAGAATTCTGTGTATGTTTGGGAAATCTATCTTGTCACATTTCTTTAGTGCCTCTTGTGCAGTGTCTGGATGATCTGTTTCACGTGAACACCAGTAAATCTGCCATAAAGGAAACATTGTTAACTTAAGAGAAGCTAAAAGGAAATTTAGTGTATTTTTCCAAATTTTATCATATTAGACATTGTATGGGTGGTTTATGAAACACATAGTAATATGAATACCTTCCATAGATCCAATTCTTGCCCAAGGGATAAGGGGTGAGGGAGGTCTTCTTGTAGGTGTCAAATATCTCTGGTGTGAGCTCAGTTGTACTCTTTTGACGTTAGATGGTAATAAATGCAAGCTGTTGAGGGACTGTTGTTTTAACGTAGAAAACCTGATGATAATAGCAAATTGAAATTAAAAAGATTTGAAGGAATAACAAATTAAAACAGATTCAATTACAAATAAAATATTGTTTTTTTATTATTTACTTTACTTAATTTCCATAATATAAACTATTTAATACATTCAATAAAATTTAGATGAAATTCATTCAATTTTTTTTATTAAAATTGGATTTAAAATTAAATACCCCCGTACCTGTATTCAAACTCTGATAAGATATGGTCCAAGAAGGGAATGGCTACACTTAACTTGAAGTAATCTTCGATACTGTCTGAAGGAACATTGCACCTCTTCGTCTGACTCGTACATGTTCTTGGTTTTTGAGGAGCTATGTTGCACTGCTTTGTTGTTTCACATATTTCTTGAAACCAAACTTCATGAGTATCATCAATGTTATTTCGAACCTTAAAAGAATATAAGAATACAATTATAGAAAAATGAACTTTTTTCAGTTAACAAAGTTTCTTCACTTAACAAAAATATACTGATTACTTACTTGTCGCAGCTGTTTATGTACAGTGTCTATAGTAATGAATGCAGAGATAAGGTCTTCTTGACGCCCTTGTAATTTTGATGAAGGCCCCTTCAAATACCAAACGATCTTTGCTACAGCACAGAGAGTGTACACAAACTCAAACTTTGTGATAGCTGCTGACAGATTGGATGCATTTGAGGAACTCTCTCTGTTGAAGTCCCTGTCTACAGTTATGTTGTCAAGAGCTTGGACTATCTAAAATTTGTAATGAAATTAAAATCAAATAGATGTATGATTAGTCTGATATGATTATTTTCTCTCATTATTCAGAAATTCATTAACAGTTTGTAGCCGGCTTTATCCAGATAACAATGATAAATAAAACATATTGAAATATCAAGAAATACTTGTAGATTATCATTATTGTAAATCAGTAAATGCAAATAGATATTAGCTGTTAAAGTAACAAACCTGGGGGAAAAGTTCAAAAAAACTTCATAAGCCACATGTCTTTCAGTCCAACGAGTCCTACACAACTCTTTCAAAGTTTTCTAGTGACGTCCTGTGCCTTCTGCATGTTCAGTAATCACTTTGTGAAGTATGCTATCTTTTTTAGAAGACAGTCTGAAGAACTTGACAACCTGTTGATAAAAGATTATATTTCTAAAAAAAAAAACGTTTTGAGGACAAAAACAGTAACATCATTGTAAGTGTATATCTAATGTGCAATTTCCTATAAGTAATATTTAATAGTTAGTCTTTAAAAGAGAATACTTAAAAGTTTCATACCGTATCAAATGTTCCCATCATGTTTTCAATAGGACGAATCCTCCATGAGGTGACTATGACTCTGTTCCACTGGTGGCTGGTGCATCAAAAGTACATGGCTTTGGGGTACTTCTGCTCGATGGAAGCCCCAACTCCTTTGCGTGCTCCTGCCATATTTCCTGAAAATTGTTTATACATATAATATTATGTTGAAGTGAAATGTCTTTCGTTTATTTAATAATTTCAATCCTGCGGAGGCTATATAATATAAGACGCATGGGTATTCAAATATGGGTCAACTTTCACTCATATTGGTGTTTAAAACAAGAGACAATTACAATTACAAACCTGCCCCGTCATAGCACTGCCCTCTCAGTTGATCCATAGATAATCCCAGTTCTTTTATCCGTGCCTCAATGACACGAGATAGGGTCTCCCCACTTGTATCACCAGAAACATCTAAGAACCCAATGAAACGTTCACGTATTTCAGCTGAAAATTGCAACAAACTCAAACTTAATGTACTAATATAAGGCAAATTACAATCAAATTACTTTTTTATTTTTATTTTTTATAGTATTGTGAAGTTGATGAGTTAAACTTTTAGTCATCTTTTTTAAACAAATTGGATTGCAACGCTTTTATTAATTTCTTCCACTGCCATCCAATACTGTGATTTTAGATATTCTAATGATGTTTAAGGTTATTGTGAATTACCTGTATGTTATATCATAAATATTATTTGTTGATATGACAAGCGATAATAAATCAAATAAACCAACAAATAAAAACTATCCTGCTGAAGGTCAGTACCCCATTATCAATCTACTTTAAAAAATACATGGAGTGTATCAACAGAGTTGCTTATCTATAAAGAAAAGGGAATATATGAAAAATCATAACTTGAAACATGAACAAAAACAATCCAAACATTTCAACTCTTATATGTAGCTAGGATAATTACACTTCTCATTGACATAGCGCAATGCCATAGTCAATTGTTCTTTGTTTGAGATATCTTGGAGCTCATCAGCTTGCACACTGTAGAATTTTGATCCCATTTGAATCTCACTAATAATCGTTTTCACTATTTGAGCTCCTATGATTTCTATGAGATCATTTTGTGTGGTTTTTGACACATAAGTAGCATTTTGGGGGGCAGATGATAGATATGTATTCATAATTTCATCACCAGCTTCTCTTCTGAAAAAAGTGTTGGTTATGCTATGACATTCAGAATTAGTATCATATGATGCTAAGGAACTAGATACGTATAATACCTATTCATATTCACTGAATGATACACTAATAGAAAAAGAAAGCACCACATGGAAAAAAACTACACAGGAAAAACTGAACAAATTTGCCTGCAAGAGCATTTTTGTTGTTGTTTTGCTGTCTAATTAGTAATGATTCTACCTGAATGCAACTAGAGCTTGGAAGTTTCCTGTGTTACGTGCTAGATCTTCCAGATACTTGGAATCGTCCCGATGTCCTCTCAAAGCTATACCCTGACGTCCACAAAAAGCACACACTTAATAACAGAGCTCAGGTATTTTCTGTTTAGCTCTATCATTTCCCGCTCTTTGGCATTTGTCAGTTCTTCAATGGTTGCCTGAAACAATATTTATTTATATCATTCAAAGAATATTTGAGCATTATATAACAAATACATGTATAAGATTCATGAACACAGAATCTATTTTTCATGATGTAATTAGTGGCATAAGAGAAAAATTATTAAACTTAAGTATTTAACTCAATCATACTCCATGATACTGTTATGATGAAAGAGCAAATCTCAATTGTATGTAGACTGTAGGCACCAATATATGATGTTTTCATTCTCGTGCAGTTTTTTTGTCTAAAGTTCTATTTGAATTAAATGAAGAGGAGGCTTATGCTTAGGGAATACTTGATTCTCATGATTTTATCTATAATGTATTATTCAAACCTGTTTCCTCATCATAACATCCTTCAAGCACATGGCCTTTGCAGCAGATGCTTGGTGTGTTTCATTCCCTTGCGCTCCTTTCGTTAAATCTTTTCGGATGTTATGGAAATGGTTGCCAAGGTGCTCCCTGGCTTTTTTCCATTGGCGGAAAGGTGTGGCAACCAACTGGGCCTTGGATGCTGCATCTGTGAAAAGGGCGCAGTACATGCAGTACACTGCATCTTGCAGAGCAGAGTACACTAATCCAGGGTAATCCGTCAGCCAATCATGCTTGAAGAACCTGAAAGCACATCAAATATTTGAAATTTCTATAAAATAAAACTTTACACATATGATGATATTGTCACATTCAATGGAGTACCACACTCTAATGAGGGTACAATAAAAACACTTTATGAGATTAATTTCCATGTTTCTAAATTGCTAATAAATAAAGAATATCTACATTCAAAATACGATAGGATGTAATCTGGAGTACACTACTACGCACATATCTAATCATTGGCACTACGGTAGTACAGGTGCATTAAATATCAATTAATACCTTTTTCTGTCTTTACTTCCTTCTCTTGTAACTGTAGCTGGAAAATTTTAATCTTTGGGTGGCACAAACACATTCATCAAAATTTCAAACTTCTCTCTTGTTAATCTTTTCCCAACAAAATTGGCAAAGTCCCACTTATTGCAGAATGCGGCAGCAGGCGGTTCTGGCACTGAGGCAGGTGACGGATGCTCAGACGTGACAGACACTGGTTCAGACACTGATTCAGGTGACAGACACTGGTTCAGACCTGACAGACACTGGTTCAGACGTGACAGACAGACACTGGTTCAGACGTGACAGACACTGGTTCAGACGTGACAGACACTGGTTCAGACGGCTCTTTTGGTTTCAGATATGACAGCAAGGATGTCTGTGCAGGACCCCTCTTCTTTTTTGATTGTGCATATTTCAGGTCTTGTTTTTGTTTCTTATTGTTGACCTTGAAAACTGGAACAACATGATTCGCAACAAATGGTACTCCCGGTGTGTTGTCAAAATCGCTGTCTCTTGTCCACAAAATGACCCAACGGTTTTGCAGAATGTGGAAGCGATATGTGTTGTGCAGGATGAGATAGTGGTTTGATCATACAATGACAAATGGCTCTTAAATTCCATTTTACATCAGGATAAAATGACACAATATTAGTCTGAAGTATTGTACTCAATGCCATGACTTGAAGCATTCCAGACCATGATCGATCATTGCTAGTGATCCGAGCTTCATATTTTATTGCCTCAAGAATAGACTTTGACAAGTGATAGCAACTTGTCTCATCAAGGATCACTTGCCAAAGCAGCGACACATCTACAGTTGTATCCGATTTCTCAATCACTTCATGGAGATGAGGGTGTGATGCATACTCCTTTGCGTGGTTAGCAAGTTCATGACTGACTGCTTGACGAAGCGCTGATGCAAGTGATTCATCACCTATGAACAACATTCACGAAATTACTGGATAGATATTTTAAGGGGATATAAAATGCATCATTTTTATAACCTTTTCAAGCCTGTCAAGTAGATCTACCCAGTATTCAGCTTTACGAACAAATTATTTAAATATCAGTGACTCACCAATATACTAATTTCTGAGAAATATATATCTGCATCATTAAGTCCATTAATAATAATAATGATATTAGCCTTACCTTTGAGACACATTGATATGCTATTGTACAGGCAATTGCCATTGCCTGTAACTTTGATGGCAATATGGTCTTTGTGCCAACCCTTTGAAAGAAGGCCAGTAGACATTGAGTCTTCCATGTCGCTATCCAGTTATATTAGGTTATTAAAAAAGGGAGAACACATATGACGACAAAAAGCAACTGCATTGACAAAATTATGGTCCAGAATGGACCCCGATATGGACCGTTTGGGTTCAGATGAACAAAACTCCAAGACTTCACTATTGTCAACTGACAAACCAAATTAATAAATTTTGTCTTTTGGCAGTACATTTGCAACAAACCTCATTTCTATATACTACCATTTGGGTTTTCCCAGGCAAAAGTGAAAGTGAAAACAACATATTGCATATTGCAAGCAACAATGCAATACTAGTATTATACTATGAGATTTTACTGAGCAAACTTTGTGCTGAGGGTCGACAAGAAAACTGATCATGCCATCAGCATGAGGAATTTTGCTCATTAACATAATTGAATATTACATTCCATTGGAGAAAGGCCCACAGCATAAATCTTACATATTTGGTTTTATGGTGTTCAAAAAGACTCTGCCCAATGGTGACTTTTGTCCAATGGAATACATGCCTTTACGAATACACTCATTTTGAAAAAGGCTGACTTATCCTAGCAACAATTTCAATTGAAAACAGTCATGTGGGAAAGTCCACTACTTTTATTTAAAAAGTGATATAAGTAGCAATTAAACATGTATAATTAAATATTAGCTAATTTTTGTAGAGAATTGAAAACAAGGATATGCTAAGTGACTGAAAATGGCTCAGAATGCACCAGTGAGATCACAGATTTCAAAATTTTCCTGGGGAGCATGCCCCCGGACCCCCCTAGCAACTAGGTAAAGACAGGGGGGGGGTAGACGTAGCTATTAAGTTGAACTTCAACTAACAATGAATTAATTTCAGCAAGAAACTAACCTAAAAATAGACATTGCCCCCTTCTTTCGTCCATTCCACTTTTGAAAATTTACTCATGATTTTATCCATGAATCCCCCTTTTTAAGAGGAGAGTAATTGGGGTTTGAAATTTCAAATAATTTTATATGGAAATTTTTGTTGCTTAAAATGGCTCAGAATGCACCAGTGAGATCACAGATTTCAAAATAGCGGACCCCCGTAGCAACCGCATGCCTGTGGCACGCTATGTCCGCCTATGGCTATGTCCGCCTTTGGCACACAAACCTGAAATTTTTTAAAACTAAACAACTAAACTAAAAAATAAACATTGCCCCCCCTTCTTTCGTACATTTCACCTTTAAAAAACTACGTGTGAGGTTGAAATATTTAATTAATGGGCAGGGGGGGTCCAAACCCCGTGCCCCCCCCTAATCAACCAATGCGAGTCTATTCTAATGAATCTGGAGCTGTGCTGTTTTGGAATGGTTACTTCAGCAGGGGAGGGGGTGGGTGAGAGGGTGCATGGGTGCCCAACAGTGTTCAAATTGTTCAACATCTTCAATAGCTTTAAAATCTTACACCACCCTAAGGGCAAAATCAACATATTTCAAGACCATGTTCCCAGTGGGCCACAAACCATTGAATGCTGTTCTCCCCATGGACACCCTGCCAATATACACCATATTACAAAATACGACAATACATTATCTGCAAGCTTTCTTTTCAACACACTACGCATACCGTTTGAATCCACTGAAATTGACACAGCCTGGCGATTTTTTTTAGTCACACATGCCCCATCCACCTTAAAACACGTACATTTTCGTGACGTGGCGATCTGCTAACGACGGACGGAGTGCTGGCGAGCGCATCTACGTGTCGGGGCAAGAGAACGTTATGTAATTACTGCTTCGAGGCTGGCCACCAAGAAGGGTGTGGCTATATTTACGAACCCGTAAACAAACCCAATTCTATTTTTACGGGCCCGTAAACATAAAACTGGGTCTATTTTTACGGGGGACATTTCTACGGGTAAGGCCAGGGGTAAGGCCTACACATATACGCATGTATGGGGAACATTATTACAGCGCCAATATAGAGGAGGAAGGTGTTCTGCTGGAGAGCTTTTATTCATGAGAACCGAACAGGTAACAACGACAACTACAGCTGACCAGGCGGCCACAATATACAGAACAACATAGTACACAATGCAATACCTTGTAGACCTATATTATCAGGTTTATAGGTCATGTTATACACAGCACTATACATGCATATGTACAGCCATACCCTGGCGTTATCGTTTTCCTTCTTTTTGCAAACATACCTAATACACAAGCTACAACACAAGTTAATAAAGTACAATTATAAACAATGTAACTAATTAGCACATATATGCAACAATACAACCTTACTAACACAAACTAAACGTCATGATAAACCACACCTCTGTCACTTCAAGTCCAGCTGGTAACAAAGTCCTTATAATGGGAGTTAGGAAACCTTTTCCTGCAAGAGCGGCGCACTGCTTGCTTGTCCATTTCAGCGGCGATAGAGGTAGTGTCTGTTGAGGCTTCTTGGTTCACCGTTTGATCCACCTGCATGGCGTCATTGCCAATGTCATTCACCACTTTAACATCGGGTGACCGGTAGTTATCCAATGCGTCTTCCTGAGCTTGGTCGATCATTAACGTATCTGTAGCCTCATCACTACCAAGAACATTACCATCACTACCAGAACATTATATTCAGGGTCCATGTCCTCATCACTCACACAGGTATCTTATTACAGGAGGTGCGTTTAACTCGGTATAGCCGTTTCATCAGTGATGATCCTGAAACGTTTGCAAGTTGTACCATAATCCATCAACTGAAACAACTAGATAGCGATCACGTGTATGGTGCTTAGAACCATCATCAATTAAGTAGACTACATCACCTTTCTGTAATATTGGTGCCATGTGGGGCTGGGCACGTGGGTTCTTGGATCGCATGCTAGGGCCATGGTTGGCAATGCAGTCAACATGTTGAGCTTCTATGAGAACTTCATCTGAAATCGAGTTGATTTTCGAGAAAGTATACTGGTCTCACATGAATTGCATTTCGCGTGAGGACAAACCTCGTGAGCGGATTCTGGAGTTCAAGGTAGCTGTAGCAATCACTAGTTGAGTGGGCGTTACCGGTGCCCTACCAGGAGGAACACGCTTTATTTCTGCTTCTAACTCCTGAATGGCTCGCTCAGCAATGGGGTTCTTATTTTCATTTTTGTGATCGCCAATTTCAATGGCCACATTGTGGGAAGCTAAAAGTTCATCATCCTCAAGGGCTTGAAAACAAGGTGCGGGGTCAGTGCGTAATACTGAAGGTGGGCCCTGCAGAGGTATCTGTGGAAGCACTAGTTGAAGTAACGCTTGTCTCACACAATTTGTTGTTTCAGATTCAGTCAACATTGAAGATGTGAAAGATGTCACTGCTTCCCATACCACAAGAAGTTTTTGTTGTGCCCTCCTCATAACATCAACTGGAAGGGCTCTCCCAATGCCAGCGGGTGGAGATGATGTGCTTTGTTACCGCTGATGTTTAGGGAAGGACCGCATACTGACACAAGTGTGACATGATTGAGTGAGTCTTTCAATGGCTGTCTTAATGTCTATGGGGAAGTAAAATCTGCCAACTACCTGACACAGTTGATGAACGGATGGATGATTCAGTTTGATGTGAAGTGCCACTAGCAGACCACCAATAGCCGATCTTGGTACAACAATGGCTTCGCGTTGACTTGTGTCCCGCTTCACTACCAAGAGGCCATCGAATGACACTGTACAATGCCTCAAGTACCTTTTGGTATCCCTCATCTTAATAAGCTTTTTGTTTGGACAGGTGCCATTTGTAAGGTATGCTACAGTTGTGGAGATGTCTTCACAGTCCTTTTGGATTTGTAGCCATGCCTGTCGACTCACATATGGCATAGGGGAGCGATTGTCCAGAATATCTCTGACATTTAGGTCACACACTGATATTTGTTGCCGCTGGTCCACAAAACAACACACCTGACAGCTTTCATTATCACAAGGTGGTACATTCCTACTTTCATAGTCTGCAACTAGGTTCTTGAATCCAGCAAGATGGCGGATGGATAGATGGAAGAGACTGGCCGTGGATAACATAGTAGATACTCTTGGGGAAGTGTTAAATTCACCTCGGCACAATTTTTCATATGCTTGGCAGCATGGCTTGCTGTCTGTGAGGCAGACTGTTTGGTGTGCTGATTGAATGATGTAAGCCAAAAAAAAACTTTGAGGCACTGGCCATCGCAAGGGCCTCTATTTCACATGGAAGCCATGAAATCTGATGTTTCTTCAATTTTGCACTGAAGAAGCCAGCTGGGAGAAGGCGACTGTTTCTTTTTAATGTATAATGTTGCTCGAACTCTGGGGTATTTTAATGCGCCATCCGTGACGAGCCATAAGTGTTCATCAGTGCGTTCTAAAGTAATAGTCTTACCTTCCCCCAGGTGTTTTTAAGCTGCTCGGAAGGACTCCGTGAGGGATTCAGACCAGGTAATGCTTTCTTTGGATTCATGACCACCTACTGCTTCATCCAGAGGGGAGACAAAACAGCCAAACATTTTCTTCCTGGGAAAGATTATGAGAAAGGAATAAGGGCACTCAAAATACCTTATCAATCATTATGGCACATTATCTTTCCACAGTTCCTGGAATATTAAAATTAATATGATGTAGAGATGAAAGAGACGATAGATGTCATAGATTTTGCTGATAGTAGCGATGAGGACAGATCTATTAAAATTGCTTACTACTTTAGATTTTAGAAAGTCCTTTCAAGATCAACTTCAAGTCATTGCATTCCGAGAATTACAATTCCGAAGTTGCAATGAAACTTTGAGAATTTGGGTTTTTGAATGTTGCACTGATCCCATTATCAGAAATATTGCAACTATAAAGGTACACAAGAAATAGTTCATTCATTGTGGCAGGCAGAAAAAGTTGGACAAGTGTAGCTAGAATGTTTTGTCCGTGAGGTAGATGTAAATGTAAATGTGGTGGTTCATAGTTGTGATCCAAGTCTTGCTCTCACGACTTTACATTTTACACCAGGTCATTGGCACACTTATGCTAATTGCTCACACAATCACTTGCGTACTCTTTCAACCCAATGACCTGTACCTATTTAACGTGTAGGTGCCACAGAGCTGTGTGCAACTATTTAGGTATGAGTTTGCTCAACACCCACAAACAGCCGTCTGGAAAGTGAACCCACGACCTTCTGGTCACGAGTCTAACTGCCTATTCCCTCAGCCAAAGAAGCACATTTGGTAGATGCTGTATAAACCAAACATTGGCTGGAGGATTATGAAGTGTAGGATATCATATTGACCAACACCACAATACAATATGGTCCGTAATGTGCATTCGAAACCTCTCCTATTTGACAAAAGTAGCATAAAAGTGAGTCAAAACACCATAAAATCGCAACAAAAGTAAAAAAAAATGAGGCAATTGCCATGCTCCATGGTCCACTATGACTTCCTATGTTCCATGTTCCACTATTATTTTGCCCCTATGTTCCATGTTCCACTATTTTTTGACCCCATGTTCCATGTTCCACTATTATTTTGGCCCCATGTTCCATGTTCCACTATCCTGTGTCACCCCCTCACTCAGGTAAGATATTGAGAGACTGTAACGTTAAAAAAACATAGTGTACAAATCAATTTAAAACAGAGTTGTAAACATTTGGTACAACAGGTCGTAAAATCAGTATTGTTTATATGAAACTTCCTTACAAGTAAATGTTGTATAGATCTTTCCTTTTTGCAGGTCTTAGCAGTCACCTTTTAACTTTTCATTTGATAGGGCAAGGCCCAGAATCTGCACGCCATTCAGTTTATTGAAATGTCTATATTTTGTTTCATGTGTTCATTTAGATCTTTTCGTAAATCCTCATATGCTGGACAATGTAAGATAACATGTGCTTCGTCTTCGATAATATCTGGGCAGAAAGAACACATTCTTTCATGTAGAGGTTTTCCTTCATATCTTCCGAGTTCTATGTTGATTGGTGCGATGCCAGCTCGAAACTTTGCAATGGCTGAGCGTTCACTTTTCGGCAGTTTGGCTTGTACGTATGGTTCCATTTTGTATTCATCTTTAAGGTTCTATGTAACTTGAGATTGTTATTGCAGCATCCATGCTTTGCGGTCGTCTGATGTAGCTATTTTTCCCATTATTTTCTGCCATTTTTTGTACTTTCTCTTGAATCTGAACTGTCAAAATAGATATAATAATGACGATCATAATAATGACAACATATAATTAGAATAGGTATGATTTATCATTTATCTTAGATTATTACTTTGTAATACCTCAAGGAATTATAGTTAGACATTGAGATCAAAAGGATTCCGCCGAGGATTCCCATTGTTAATTAACAAACTTAACAGACTCCAAATACTGTTGATAGAACGTTGCAGCAACATGATGGTTGCCTACAAAAAAAAAAATGTGTGGAAAATCAGATTTACATGGTCTTCACATTCAGTTAAATACCGCATCTCAAGATCTAGCTGAAGGATCTAAATTTGATATAGTTACACGGAGATTGAAAATGCACTACGAGAATATAAGAAAATTTTTGTTCAGTTCTATAAACGAGTTATATGTATAATGTTTTGCACAATGTATTGTTTAATATAATGTATATAAGTAATGTATAAGTGGTTAAATTAACTGGTAAAATAAATAAATACTTCGAAATTACTTTTATTATGCATGTAGCTAATTTAAGTGATGTATGCACCAAAACATATATAACAATATATAAATACACTAGCTGTTTACCCGGCGTTGCTCAGGTTGAAACAGATGAGATCCGGAACACATTAAGTGCTCCTCCCTCCCCATCCTTCCTCCTGCCCTACATCCCTCGAACCAGTTCTTGTCAGTATACAGGTCTGTAACAGATTAAATACATCTCCATCACTGTCCTCCCATCATCATATGTCACAGCCATTTACACAGTAAATGTACTAAATATGGCAATGATTGATCCCTCTAATATCCTTCCCTCAGCTACTGCTACCCATGGTAAACACGTGCGGAGCAGTTTAAATGTCCCACTCATCCCTACCCTTCCTACCACCCCCTCTCTTCTCTCCCCAACCCTCTCTACCTCATCCCCATCCAAGCAGGTCCACAATTAATGCACCCCCTTCCTGCTACTGCTCTGGTTGAAACGGAAGAGATAACATGCACCAAAACATTACAACACATTAGAACATAACTCTATATAAGTAGCATAAGATGAATACAGAAAAACAAAGCAAAACTTATACAAAATACTTGATATAACATGTGT
Source organism: Streblospio benedicti (assembly GCA_019095985.1). NCBI lineage: Eukaryota > Metazoa > Annelida > Polychaeta > Spionida > Spionidae > Streblospio > Streblospio benedicti. Next base: position 38,961,563 of record CM032661.1, read on the forward strand.
AAGTCGCATAGTTAGCACAATTACTTTAATCAGATCCCCGTAACCGGGTCCCTATATAATCTCCCCGTAAAAATAGAACTGGATTTATATTTACAAGCCCGTAAAAATAGAATCGAATTTATGTTTACGGGCCCGTAAAAATAGCCACCTCCAAAGAAACAGTCACTAGTCTCGATCATTCAGAATCTTTTGTGGTTGCCACCAACCAAGGATATGATAACCAGCCTGTGTGACCGAGGCTAAACCGCCACGTGTTCTACCTCTTCCTCTTCCGGCCACGCGGCGTCTCTTTTCACGCGGGAACTGAGAATGATAAAAATTCTTCAACCAACAAATACGAACTAACCTGGAAAGTTCTTCATGGTTTCGTATTGAAAGATTCAATACATTTGCTATGGGTAAGATAATTTAAGTTTTATTCTGTATCCTCCTGCTCTACTTTCAAGTCGATCTGTTCATCGCCGTCGGTTTTCTGTCTCTCCATTTTGGTTTTGGCGTCCCAAATGGTTTTCTGTCTTTCCATTTTTCTCTCATACTGCTCGCTGTTATGACAAAAATAATCCCGCCTTAATTGTGCATTTGAATAATTAAGCAAAACATATTGGAGAAATAAAGATATGTTTAGATATGATCATTTGATTTTCAGATGTATGCGTGCGCCATTCATTCATGCTTGTTTTAAATTCATAATCAATAAAGAAATAAAATTTACTCAAAGCATTACATATACACTTATCTAATGATATTCTGGCTCAGGTCAATGTATTGTACATGCATTTTCACATGTAATTTGCCTGCTTTTTCACCTTAAAATTTGGCCATTTTTTTAAGAATATTTTTTCTTGAAGAAGAATTACCCTATCTGCTGCTTGTAAATAAAATAAATTTAGTTACTGAAACCAATCAAATTGTTGTCTGATAATAGTTTATTCACAATTCCTTTTGACATATCTATTCATTTACATTTGATTTTGACATTTCATTTTCATGTCTTATTAATATTCAATCGAATCATTATCAAATACAACATCATAGGACATAAAGTCTTTGTACATGACAGCTTCTTCACGCTGTAGTGTATCCTTATCAACCAAAAGATCTTCGTCAGAGTAATAGCACTCATCATCTGTGCCTATTCCATGATCATAATCAGTGTCAGTGATGCCAGCCACTACGCCAGCAACTTCTACCTCCCCAGAGTCCTCACCAGCAACTGCTACCTCCCCAGAGTCCCCAGAGTCCCTAGCATCAACATCATCACCAGCCGGGTCAGACAGACCAGAGGAGCTGCTTGAAGGACAATCTTTCACCCTCCGATTCTTCATGTTCATCCAGACCATGATGGCTTTGTCTGCATCAAATGCAGGAACAAGTACTTCCCCTTGGTCTGACTTAACAGGAAGAATCGGAGCACTTTCAAGCTTCACAGTCAGCAAATCTGACAAGGCGTCATCCTTCAAGCAGCTCCTCCAGTCTGTCTTCGTCATCTTCATTGCACTGAAGCCTCTTTCTGCCTCTGCGGAGCTGGCTGGCAGAGACAGTACCAGATTCACTAACGCCAAGATATTGGCATAGTCATTGGCAAACATTTGGTGGATCTTTTTCCATGTCAAGGTGCTTGGACTTTCGAACCTTCAATTTACAAAAATTATTATATATAATCTTACTGGAAGCACTAAATTAAAAATTAAATTAATTACTGAAAAATTAGATTTATTAGTCATGATGAAATACCTGTCATATAATGACTTTCGCAGCTTTATAAATTCACTCTCAATCTCATCAACATTGATTTCTTGTGAGGTCAATGCATTGTGGAAAGCAGCAACTAGAGTTGACACAGACTTCACACCAAAGGCTGAAATAAATTAATTGCAAATCACATTTTATTTCAATAAATTTTACTGAACACTTTACTGAGAGTTTGTACAAAAAGTGTAACTTTCATAAAAGGACATCTAGATTTATCAAGATATGAGGCTATGTAAATAACCTGGTTCATCATTGATTGAGGCTGGCCATTTTGATAAGTCCACCACACTACTGGCCCTGAGTAGTTCTTCCTCGATCTCAAATCTAGCAGTAAGTTTTTCAATAATAAGGTCTATAAGCCTTTTTCTACTTGATTCAAACTGTTGGGTGTTTCCACCTAGCTTGAAGCCATGGAACGTGTCTTTCTCCACAATAGTTCTAAGCTTTGGCCCATCACTAAAAATTAAGCAACCATCACCACAAATAAAAGCAAGAAAATAGAACTTGTTAAGCTGATTAAATACAAGCAGGTAATTTGAATGAGAAATGGATTCAATAGGTCATTATTGTGTAGTAGTACTTCATAATATTCCTGGTCACCAGTATTATTTTAAAGTGCTACACAATAATGACAAATTGAATCAAGACGATATCTCGGTGATTGGAGATCTTGAAAATAGATGATGTTAAGCTTCAAGGTAAGTTTAAAATATTTCTATTCTGCTAATAAGTAAAAGTTTAACAGAACCTTCACCTAATCTACAAACTATTGGGTGTTTTTGGAAATAAAACCTACATTTCTCTGTAGTTCCCCAAGATCTCCTTGGCACTGTCTATTTCTGCATGGATGTGATATAATGTAGACTCCCTCTCTTGGAACGTTCTGGATACCCCGCCCAGCACCTTCACTACATCCATTAAGAGGTGGATCATGTAGACGCCATTCTTACTGCACAACACACTGAGGAAATTTTTTCCTTTGGCTGCACTGTCCTTTCTGTGAGCAGGATCATTGGGGTTTTGAATCTGAAAGACACATTTTACATTTATGATAAATTTATGGTCATTGTTCATAAATCTATATTACACATGTATACAATGGATACCTGGTTTAGATGAGTGACAATAGCTTCGTATCCTCGAACTAGGTTGTCGAGGGCTCTAAGGGTGTGAGGCAGCCATCGCGTACCACTGACCCGAGTTGGCATGAGTGGATTTTGGTTGAGCATTTGAAATGCAGACTTCAGGTTACTCCGGTTCAAGCCAGAGTTTCTGTAGAACAGGTAGATATTTGCAAGGCAAGTAGAAACAGTATTGTAGAGTTTGATTGACTTACAAGCATCTTTGTAAGCTAACTCAAGGCGGTGGGCACTACAATGGATTCCTTTAATTGAAGGGTTATGAAGAATATTTCGGAACTGGGCTATAACCCCTCCATTTTTCCCCATCATGACAGACGCACCATCAGTTCCTAACGCTACTAATTTATTGTTCCAATCACCAAAATTGTCTAGCATTGATATCAAAGCACTTGTAATGCCTTTAGCATCAGGCTTCCCAATGTTTTTCATTCCAAGGAAATGGACAAAAATTTCACCTTCAAGCGCCAGTCTCGCATATAACACTTCACATTCAATGTGCGAGGAGTCTGTTGCCCCATCCGATATTAAACTGAAGAACTTTGCCTTTTCAAGGTTTTCCTTGATTCTATTCCTTTCAACTGTGGCGATAGCTGCTACAAACTCTTTCGCCCTTTTATCACTTCTGTATGTACTTTGTATGGGGATTCCATTAGCTTGTGCAACATCACACAAAACTGTAAATTTGTGGTATGGCATGCTGTTTAAAGCCAGGGTGTGGGCATTTCTCATCAATATGCGTAGGTGAACTTTCTGAGATTCATTCATGTTCAGAAGAACTTTATCCATAACACCAGCTCCGGTTTTTTTCACTTTCTCCCGTCCCACATTTGTAATATGTGAAGAAGACTTGTGGTGCGCTGTTAAAGAATCAATCTTAAAATTTTGGTTACCAGTCACAAAACTTCCAAATTTTTCGTACTTTCTGCATACACGACAAAACATTTTCTGTTTTGAATTCACAGTGTGGCATTCCAGCCAGTCAAATTTTTTTAGCCAACCTGGCTGAAATGTTCGAACTCTGGCTTCTTTCTCATATTGATGGGCCTTTTCAGCCTTCTCAGTACTGGATTGTTTTGCTTTTTTAGCAGGTGGGGGTTCTGGGACTGTGCCAAAAGATCCCTGAATAAGGAACTTTTTCATTTCTAGAACCTAAAATAATTTATGAACAAGCTAGTATAAATATTTCAGCATACATAGTTTTGCAACATGTGATAGCAGTGCCCTTTCTGCAGCTCTAGTCTAAATTTATTACTTTATGTACAAGATGTGTAAGAAAAAAATAAAGTCATGCTTGATCTGATTTCAAACCAGTTTTAATCATCATATTTTTGAATGATTTCAATGAAACTCATACCCACTTTATTCACAAGAATATTGTCTAAGTGATGGTAACTGCGATATGTATCTTAATATCGTCAATATGTAATAAATTCAAGAAAATCAGAAAAAAATTCTCATCAAATTTCATATCCAGCCATCTTGAATCCAATTCGCTGGTCCCCGGGCTTCCCCTGTTTGGAAGGTGCCGCAAATTGCAAGCTATCTAGTTCATCCTATTGCGTTTTAAAATTTGAGGCGGCCGGGGACCAGCGCGCTAGTATACGATCATCACTCTTACAATATAAAGCGCAAATACTATTCGAATGTGTACAGAACGTTTGCGTCAAAATTATTGAGAATCGGGTGCCAGCACGGAAGCGATTAGCGCGGAAGTAAACAAACTTTTGACAAAAATGGACCAAATTTGATGAAATTTTCAGGATTTTCGGCGAGTAACTAGATTTTCCGTAATAAACTAATACCACACATACATATAATAATAATGGATTAAATAAACGGTATGTACAATTGTATTAGAAAAAAAACCCGGACGGTTTCCAACAGTTTATGCCGTGTGTAGGCTGTTTAGGTTGTCGAACTTTCATTATCGCCATGCTGGGGTACTCCCCTCAAATTATGGCTCCGTAGTAGCCGGGACAGCTAGTACGAAATAATAAGTAATAGCAAATATTCAATCAATAATTTCCAAGTATGATGTTCCTAAGAATTTGTAGTAACTTTTTCTATTAGAATTTAGTAGAATCTCAATGTGAATAAAGATTGATTGATATTTTAATATCCATTTCTACCTTCAGGCTGGTAAATCACATCAAAGACATCGACTTCCAGTACAAGGAAAAGTTGTAAATTAAAGCGTCAATGAACAATGTTTTTATTTTTGGTATTTTATCATGTGTTAGTGGATGTAGACTATTCCAGATAGCTGTAGTAATTCTCTGTGAAACAGCAATGAATACGTATATACTATGGTAGCAGTATTCATTTTAAATTTATATTGTTAGATCATGATACATGTTTTTAAAGAATGTGATAAAAATCATGGTTCCCAAATAAAATGATTATAAACGTTTTGTGTTTGTTTTCTATATCCATTTTTTATTAGTCACTGACTGGCAGATTAGACAATTTTGGTCCATCCTGGACATCTTTACACATATAGGCTATATTTAATGTTTGCTGACTTTTAAGTTTGCATTTTTGCACCTACCCACAAAATTAGCAAATTAAATCATGTGCAAACATTTCTAGTTTTAAAGTATGTGAAATGTCAATTTAAAATACAAGATTTGTGAAATATGGTGTGCAGCACATTGTCACATTTTCTTTTGTTCTCTGTTCTAGTTTTGCTGCTTTATCGCGGTCTAAATCAAAATAAAATCAAATTTATGTTGGTCCAAATTTATTTACTTAACATGTTTCGACACCGCCAATGTCCTTTTCAATTTAAATTAGAATTTTCTAAGTATCAGTTCCAAAAACAGAATATTACAAAACTAATTATCAATGTCAGTCAAATTTTAAACCATCTATACCAAAATATCATATTTTACCAATAGACACCCACCACTCCTTTCTCTGAGAGAAACATCATCACACGTATACACCCATTTTCTACTCCAATCAATCATCTCTGCTTCCATTCCACACCCTATCCTTCACCTATCATCTGTTACCTTAATATTAATTCTCTACACAACGTACTCACATTTACACTACTGTGTATAACCATTTTTTTTTAATTTATTAAATTTTCTATTACACCATTGAATGTATGTCCTACAGTTCATTATTATCAATACTATCATATTTCAAGTCAAGTCTGAGAAAGTGATACTTCTGATTCCTGGTTGGAAGTAGTCTATCTTGCTGTCCATTACACATCATGAGGATACAGGCAGACACTGTAATGAACAGCAAGATGGACCACATCCAACCAGGAATCAGAAGTATCACTTTCTCAGACTTGACTTGAAATATTATAGTATTGATAATAATGAACTGTAGGACATACATTCAATGGTGTAATAGAAAATTTAATAAATTAAAAAAAAATGGTTATACACAGTAGTGTAAATGTGAGTACGTTGTGTAGAGAATTAATATTAAGGTAACAGATGATAGGTGAAGGATAGGGTGTGGAATGGAAGCAGAGATGATTGATTGAAGTAGAAAATGGGTGTATATATGTGATGAAGATGTGTCTCTCAGAGCAAGGAGTGGTGGGCGTCTAACGCTACGTAAAACTGATACAGTCCCCTACTTGTTTCTTAAAATACACTCATGCATTTTTATACTGCCCCTACATATTATATATTGTTGGAAACGTCGACTTTTGAACTTTCAGATTGTGGTTTTACATATTGATTTTTCTTAAGTACCAACAACTCATGATTCTGCGAACTTAGACACCAGTAAAAATCACCTGCCGAACGTTCTCAATGTTTGGTGTTAATACACGAAAACACGGTTTCAAGAAACAGCCTTGATGAAAAAGCTCTGATTCATACGTATGTACGTTCGCCGTAGCAAAGCATGTGATGGAGGATGCGTCAGCCACGAGCGTTGAGTTACAGGTAAATAAAACTCGCTCCCGTGTTAATGAAGGGAAATTTGCCGTATTTTGACACAATATTTATATGGTTTAAATTTATTATTTATCCTATTTATGAATTAGAACTCATTATATATACACTCGCCCACAACATACTGGATGGAGATGAGATTATGATAGATAGTAAAGATATACAAGCTCGTTAGTTTGACCATATTGTGGCATTATTTTCCAATGTGCACCTAAGTCAAACTCAGCTATTATAACCCGTAAAAGTATCAGAAAATGTCCAATGATATGAATGGATTGAACGCCTATTACTACTGATTGACCAATCCTAATTTTACATTAACAGGGCAGATAATAACGGAAATAACAGCCAAAAGACTATATGTATGGTGGTTGATTTCCGTCAGCAAACTATATAAATCTACCAAGATCGTCTTTCTAAACTAAATCCGTGTCTTGACAGCTGTATCTGCAATAGAACTCTTTATAAGTTATTCCTGTGTGCAAGCTGTAGTAATAATGTTACATTTCACCAATCCTTCAAATGAAAGTTAATTTGGAAAATAAAATAAAGATATTAGGTCTCAAGGATCCACCTGCTATGCAGTATCACTTTATTTTGATGAGTGGGGTCATGTTAGTCTAGATTTATAGATCAACCAAACACCTATAGATATTTCTTAACCCGTGTGTTGACAGCTCCATTTGTTATTATTTTCTGGTAAGGTATGGCTGTTTGCATGCTCTAGTAATATCATCACATTTTATAATTCGTTTGAGAGAAAGTTATCCCGAAAATTAGAAGGAAGCACTTTTGTGAGCAACCACCTGCTAGTCAGTATTTGTTTGTGATCCAACCTCTCGTGGAACGTCAAACGTTTGCTGTCAGGACTCTGTGCAGTATTTTCATTTGGTAGTGGATGCAAAAAGATGGAAAAGTAAATGTCTCAGCAAATCTTTATTATCAATTATTTCTGCGAATACTTCTAGTATGTTGTAGAGCAGAGGTTAGCGAATTCAGCCGAAGTTAAAAGTAAGAAGATTAGCACAATTTTAATACAAGACTCTTGGGTAGAAAGTCGGCAATTTCTCTCTATTTACTAAGGGGAACGAGAATCTTACCTGCAATCGGGCCAAAGTACAGCACGTCACGAAACCGTGGTTTCGTGTATCGCATGAATAACAAGCTTAATCGGCGTGGACACATTTTGTTAGTACAAGTACAAGCTCTTTAAAAACTTTTTTTTTCATGTGGGATGGTATTTCAGAAAATTAAGATTCGAATGGGCAAGCATCGTATTTTGGCAACAAACTTAGGCTAAAATGTTGCATTTTGCTAGAGATAACATGCTGAGTGCACCCTGCCACTTCTAACGTAACTGTGTAACACTAACGTAAAATACTGCAGAAATCCCGATCTTGAAATAACACTACAAGGCTGCGTTTTGAAGACTAGCCTTCTAATTTTTTTTCAAAATGTGTCCAGCAAAAGCGTTTACCGTAAATGAGGGAGGCCGCTGACGACTATATGAAGGCGTTGATTAACACAAAATTGGGATTACTATTGTCACAAAATTACATGCAGGATTCATTACAGCTATGTAAAGAAATGTAGACCCATGTGTCTGTGGCGTGTTCCAATTATGTTGCCTGTGGACTATGACAATCTGTAATTATGAATTTTTCATTTCGTTCTTGCTCCATCATCTTTTCTTGGAAAATAGGGAGTTAGGTTCTCTCTTAGATTTTGGTTCTAAACAGCTGTATTTTGATATTTTTTGATAAATTGTTGTTAATAGCTAATTATATCAAAACTTAATTCAATTTATTATGTATGTTTGATAACAGTAACTTAATTTACTAAGATTTACACAAATTGATGTTGGATAACAGACTGATAGTGTGAAATATTGATTGGATGACCTGTTGGATACCTCTCTTGAGACAGTGTATGGGAGGACTCTGGTGTTTAACCTCGTGGCTTGAGCAACTTGATGGATATTCTCAAGACGACAAAGTGGACTCGTCGTTGTTAGCGTGGCAACGTACGTAGAGGACTGGCTATAATCTTATGGAACATCTAGAACCATCCAGGGACTAAAGAGGAGCCGAGTGTATTCGTGTTTTTTTTTCTATTCCCATTATCTGTACGTGTTTTTATATGTTACTTTATCATACATACTTTTTTGTTGATTAAGTCTTCTGTAGTTAGACATGATTATGTATTGTAATGTTATATTAAAAAAACTATAAACTGTCTAAAGAAAGAAAACATGTACACATGTATTATTTTTCATCATATACTGAAATCATGATGTATAATCACCATTACAAGTAATTAACAACCATAAATATCAATTTGCCTTGGCATACATCTTATAAGTTAAAAGTAATAAATAATATTAATAAGTTGCTGTAGGTCAATGCATTCATTATCATCTTCCAAACATGTATATGAGACTGCATTATATAAATTAAAATCATATAAGATATTTGCTATTTTAATGTTGCTAAGCGTTGCTAAGGATTTGTTATGTTGCCATGGCGATTTTTTCATACTCGAATCTGATTGGTTGAAAGTTCTATAAAAAGGAATGCAAAATAAATTTCTTCACACTTCACTTCTAGTTCACCATGGG